>JAAGNO010001174.1:4083-21267 GCA_033439905.1 Ceryle rudis
CTTCTCTCTTCTCTCTTCTCTCTTCTCTCTTCTCTCTTCTCTCTCTCTTCTCTCAGAAATTTTTGAGGCTCACCCTGAAGAAGTTGTTTGGGCTAGTTTCCTGTTGGTATTTCAGCTCTATGAAGCATAACATTTAAATGCCGCTCAACTGGGAATGGCAAATGGAGTCAGTTCTGGGTGATGACCTCACCTTATTGAGCATGCTTCTGATTTAAGTAACTTTGTTCAATAACCTGATCTGGCTGAAGACCTGGAAGAGAGGTACTCTGGCAAACAAATCCTCCTCCTTGGTAGAATCTACCTAGCCAGCATTGCAAACAGTTTTTGCTGAATTAAAGATTTAATGAGCCATATAGAAAGGCAAATAAAAATATTGGTGACTTAACTAACTGGAAATTACCTGTCTGAACACAGATCAGCAAGCAGAAGTGTAGAATTCCTTTGCAGAAGATAAAAGTTAAATGCTGCATTTGCTCATCCTGCAATAGAAATGATTACTGAATTCCCCATGTAAACTTTATTCAAAGGTGGCTGTTACAAACAGTGGAACTTGATACAACTTCCTTAGTAACTCAAGAGGATGTCTTAATATGATTATAATTTCCAGCACAAGATTTTCTGAAGTCACAGGAGTATTGCAGCACCAGAACTTTCATTGTCTTTGGATATATACACTGAAGGAACAAGTGAATTAGCACATTTGAAATCAAGTTACTTAACCATTTTGCCTTTTCTGTGATGAGGATTGTGTTAGAATGGTATATGTTATTATATAGAAGAATGTGTCCCAGTTTCTGAAAATGTTCTAGTCTGTGTAGTCTATGAGTAGCCCTATAGTGTCCTTGTGAATTAGTCCTGGGTTCAGCATGTATTGGCCCCAGTGTTGCTCTGCAGTATGTTGCTCCTGAATTCTTCAGTCAGACCTTTGATCATGAGGCAATGTGGTGATGAATTTCACAAAAGGTTAGGAATACAAGCTTTTAGTAAGTGAGAAAATCTGTATTTAATAAGGACAGAATATTCCTTCTAATACCCCATGCTGACTGCCACTTTTGACTTGTTGTATCATCATCTCATGTTTTTTAATACTGCCAGCTTGTGATGTTTATTCTCTTAAATGAGTTCTGAAGTTTTGTGATTATGCGAGGATAGCAGCTTTCCACTAGAAAAAGAGCATTTTTAGTTTCAAAGTTAAGAGTACAAATATGGGCCCAAACAGCTGTAAAGCCATAAGGAAAAAAAAAAACCCATATGCATTACTTAAAATCTTGTGATTGTTTGCATTTTGGCTCATTATGTTTTGGAGTGTGTTGGGTTTGCTTTTTTTTTGACTGTGTGCAGGACATTTTGTGAAGTGCAAATGGACTGTATAAAAGTAATTGGGGACCTAAATGGTGTATTTGCAATTGGGTGAGAAATTGACTCATCTCATGTTGGAGCTCTTTGGAGTACAGAACTTTACTATGGTCTCACTGGCAGTCTGGTAAGGTGACTGTATTAATTACCAGCATGAGGATGTAAGTAGCTTCCTCCTATATGAGGAAGAGACGCAAAGCAGGAAATAAGGCTAAGTCCTCTTATGTTTAGATGCAGTCCTCCCCAACATCTTTGCTTATAAGGACAAGCATCAGGAAGACATGAATCTTTGTAGAATGCTTTGCTTTTATGTTGTATGTTTTGTTTGCAAGACCACATTAGCTTTTGGCACTGGGGAGTCTGGGAAAGCAAGAGTTCATCCAAGAGCTTGTAAGAACCATTGACAGAGGGGAAGTGATTTTGCCAATTTTTTTTTTTTTTTTTTTTTTTTTTTTTCTTCCTTCTTGTTATGACCTGGGAGTTTTGGGATGGAAGAAGCATGTTTTCTATGTTTTACTAGATTTTACAGCAACTACTGCCTAGTCTTCTTTTATATGATTTTTTCTTCCAACAGAGATGAAAAAGTTTGAAGCAATTAAAAATAATCATTCTGTAAACTGTCAACAGTAAATTGGGAAAAAAATCATAGTACCTCTTTTGATAACAGTAAAAAAATGGTGGATAAAATTCAGTGTTGATAAATGCAAAGTTGCATATATTTATAGTAGAAGTCATGTGGCAGTACAGATGCATGCTTAGGCCCTAAATAAACATCAGTGCTCAGGAAAGGGGAAGAGTTGACAATTGTTTAAATTGTCAACTAAACCTAGATGTCTATCTAAAAGTTTAGAGTATTAAGAAGGAAAAAGAAGGAAGAAAAGTCTCATTTTTACACTAATTAAATGTAAGATTTGGTGTTGTCTAAAGTGCTACGTTTCTGGTTGCATCATCTCAGAGTATTATAAAACCAAAGAAGATGGAGAGAAGAATGACACAACAGAAAGAAAGAGATTGCTTCTATATAAGGAGGGATTAAATAGTGATAGCCTTTCAGTCTGAAGAAGAGAGAGCTGAATGTTGTGGGGAGGTAATATTATAGACTTTTAAAATCATAAAGAATGGGCTAATAGACAATATGTAATTTTTTTCCAATAGAAGAACTTGATGACAGTTGTCATCCAGCAACTGCTTTTTCCCCACAGATGTAGTTGAATTCTGCATCTCACTTGTGTAGTAATATTAGGGAGGCTAAAGTGAGTAGACTATAAATTTGTACAGTTTCTTGGACTGAACATCTTAAGCATGATGTTCAGGTGCAGTGGTAGTCTTGTGGAGTTCCTGAAGCTATTATTACTGGAACCTGAGGATGTGTCCGTGAGATACAATTCCCTTTGTGTCCTGGTGCTTTTGTTGTGTGCTGAATACCTCCATCCCTCCTCATTCAGGGGACAGCTAGATGTGGTTCCAGAACAGGAAACTGCAGTTAGAAAATGGAAATACTCTTAATAGTGTCCAGGAGCAGTCGCCAGTGTAAGCAGAATTGTACTGACTGAACAGGTGGTGAGACTTCTTAATTCAGAGGGATTTCTGAAGATACTAAATCAGCTCCAGGGACATGTAACTAAAGGGCTTTTTCTGCTTGGAGGTGCTGCCTTGATGTATAAGTAGAGGCTATTGGCCTTCCAACATTATTTCTATCTTAACCAGTTTGTGACTTTGTATGTAAGACCCGCAACACTGAGTGAACCTGAAACTGAATTGACAGCCTGTGTAGGGTGCAGTGATGCGCGTAGAATAGTTTGGGTTGGAAGGGACATTTCAGGGGCATCTAATCCAACCCCTTTCTGTAAGGAGGGATATCTTCAACTAGGTCAGGTTGCTCAGATCCCTGTCCAACCTGACCTTTAATGTTTCTAGGAATGGGGTATCTACCACCTCTCTGGGCAACCTGTTCCAGTGTTTTACCATTCTCATTCTAAAAAAAAAATCTTCCTTATATCTAGTCTGAATCTATGCTCTTTTAGTTTAAGACTGTTACCCCTTGTCCTGTCTCAACATGCTCTGCCAAAAAGATTGTCGTCATCTCAGAGCTCACCTTCAAGTATTGAAATGCTGCAATAAGGTCTCCCTGGAGCTTCCTCTTCTCCAGGCTGAACCGTCCCAACTCTCAACTTTTCTTCACGGGAGAGGTGTTCCAGCCTTCTGATCATGGCCCTTCTCTGGACCCACTTCAGCAGGTCCCTGTCTTTCTCATGCTGAGGACTCCAGAGCTGGCCACACTTCTTTTGATGCAGCCCAGAATAAATTTGGCTTTCTTAGCTGTGAGCACATGTTGCTGGCTCATGTGCAGCTTTTCATCCACTAGTACCCCTAAGTCTTTCTCTTCAGGGTGATACATTCTACCAGCGAGTGTTCTCTCAGTGCTTTATTCTTACCTACAAACTTGCATAGTTTCACATTTCAGCAAGACTGGCATTCTTGAGAAATGTCTGTGCTGTTCTTGCAGCTATTAACTTTGCTAATATGCATCTTTCACTTTCTGAATCATTGTTGTCCTGGAAACAGTCATGGAAAACTGTTCTAGTGACTGTATTGCCTAAAAGAGGGGAGAACATTGTTTTCTGGTGCACCCACTTGACTACTTTTTATGATGACAAAGGAGTTCTTGGATCCAATCCTATTTTCCTGTTCACATATCATTGACTTTCCATCAGCATCAGGTTTCTTTTAATCTCTACAGTCAGATTTATTTTTGTAGTGATAATGTACAAGAAGGTTGGTATTTTAAAAATCTAATTATTCATCATTAAAGGAGAATAAGAAGATATTTTGTATGTCTTTTATCCCTGAGAACTGTATTACAAAAG
This sequence comes from Ceryle rudis, assembly GCA_033439905.1. Lineage (NCBI taxonomy): Eukaryota > Metazoa > Chordata > Aves > Coraciiformes > Cerylidae > Ceryle > Ceryle rudis. Next base: position 8,307 of record JAAGNO010001174.1, read on the forward strand.
AATTCAGTGAGTTTAAATTAGAAATGTTATTAATGGAATGTGCTAGAGGGCTGTGGCATCTTATGCAGGAAGAGGAGCCTTTGAGTTACTACTTGGAGTTCAGTACACAAGTTTAGGATACTGTAGTTCTGGTGAAAGTTCCTGCCACCTGTACTGTATCATAATTGTGTGTGCTTTTGGGTACCTACATGTTCTTTATAACACATAAGCACTGAGAATTTCTTTCAGGCTCCATATCTATAGGTACATTAAAATCTGCATATTGTTTACACTTGTATTACTAGTTTTCACATTTTTACACACTTAAAAAGATGCAGAGAAGCAAGGAGGCAGCAAAGTTTTTTTCTGGAAGGTCCAGGAATTTCAAGTGTTTACTGGGGATGGTCTGTTTCTTTATAAATGAGCAGGATGGCATCTTAATCTTTCTTTTACTAAAGAAACATATTGGCAGTAAAAAGGAGCAACTTTTCTCATACTGCCTTCTGGTTTTGTCATCTTGGAACTATACCTAGTGCTGTCATTTATGGCAAATCAAGCTGAGGTCAAGGTGAGTATTTCTGTTGGTTGGCAGAATTGAGGATACCAGCTTCTTCAGTTCTGCCAGCTATCAAGCCTTTTGTGTTTTCTCTGAGCAGCTGATTAGGTTCCCTCCTCCCCTTTTGCCCACAAAATTCTTGAGACTAGTGCTTTCAACTCAGTGATTGCAGATTTGAAGTGTCAATTTCAGAACATGTTCTAATAAATCTCTTCAAAATTCTCTCTCTTATAAATGTTATGGGTAGGAATTTTATTTCATATTTGCTGAAGATACAGATATTAAAACAATGAATTTGTGTGATTGAAGACTAATGTGTGTCTGTGTCAGAGCTGTATGAGTTTTAGTGGTTTTATTTTTAAACACCAAATACTGAAATTATTTGTACTGATATGCTGAATGGTTGAAAAAATGAACAGAATGCTTGTTGTGAATGCAGCGTTGCACAGCTGCAAAGCAGATGTCTTTCTAAGTCATTATTAACAGACACATTTTTACAACATTTGATTAAAATAATGAAGTTTTGGGAAAATATCTATGTTAGCCATGCATTTAATTTCCAGCTGGAGAAATCATTTAATGTTTGTGGGATGAGCTTTTGCCCAAGAAGAAGGGTGCATATATTGGCAGAAATGCGTGCTTGTGTTGTTTGACATATTTGACCTGGTGACTCTCATTTTAGACATGTTAACTGAACTTCTATTAAGAAAGAGTATTTGTAGAATTTTATTGAACACGATGTCTTTCTTTTGTAAGATCTGTCAGCATATTTTTACTTTTTTTTTTTTCTTTTATTTTCATGCTTACCATGTAAAATCCTTTCAGAAAGCAACAATAAACTGTAAGTAATTGAAGTGCAAATTCTGCACAAATACATCTGTGGTCCAAAATGAGTTGCAAAACCAAAGTAATAAAAGATGACAGGTATCGAGAATTAATTCCCCATTGTAGCAGCAGCTATCACATATATTGTAATTGAGTGATCAGAGTGATATTTCGTAGGATAGTACCACTAAAATGCTAATTATTTAAATACATTCCTGATGCTATTTCATTGATTAAACTGAAATAATACTGGAAGAAAGGTAAATTATTTGTGGGGGGAGAGGAGAGAGTGTAAGAGAGAAAATTATAAGAGTGCTAGAATTAATGAGCTTTTTTAGCACTGTAGGTGGCAGATCCTAAACATTATCTCGGATGTTTGGGGAAGGGATTAGCTTAATATTTCATTTGGAAATGCATAGGGGAAGCATTCATTGGTACTGTATGTGACAGCAGGAAGGGGAGATGATTTGTAATTCATGCCTAGTAATAGCTTGTTGATTTAAAAACATTAAGAGTAGCAAACCCAGCAACATAAGAGTAAGGTAACAGGTGTAGCTTGCTGGGGAATTTGAACTACAGCTTAGTTCCTCCATGAGTGTATACCCTGGAAGTACTGAACAAAAATTAAAAAAGGAAACCAATCTATAATGCTGCAATTGTCTAGAATAAAAGCAAACCATATGTATTGAGAAACTGTAATGGTTTGCTGCTGCTGCATGTTTACTTCCCTTTCAACCTGAAATAAGTCGTGTCTGCCATCAACATAAAATCTGTCATGGTACTGAAAATTCCAATCACTTTACGATCACCCTGTGTTTAAGTATGGGCTTAAATTGCAGCAGAATCAGGTTAAGCATTAGGAAACTTTCTAGCGCATGGCTAGATTGCTTGGGGAAGTGATACATACCTGGAACCTTTGGAACAAGGTCTACAAATACTGTTGGGAGGGGTGTGGGTATGGTTTATAACCCTACCCCACCACTTTGTGCAACACAAGATTTCTCAAAGGCAGTTTTATTCCTATTTTTCTGTGACTTTTTCTGTGGGAAACTCAGAGCACAAATTGTATGTTTGTTTTGAAAGCAGTGTGGGGGGAAAAAAAAAATCAAAAAAAAAAGGGAAAGAAAAAAAAGAAGAAAAGAAATAAATACCCTGGCAATTTAAATGTTGGTATGAAGATAATTTCCTTGTTAGTAATAACTTAATAGATTGCTTCCAGTAAGAAGAGAAAATCAACAATGCTGTTGAGGTTTGCTTTCGTGTTCTTGTGTGCACTTTTGACTTTTAGATGGTCCAGTGAACTACAGTTTGTCTAAAATTTATATTTAACAGTTACAGCAAAAGAAAGATGTTGCTACACATTTTTTGTTATTACTTATAATGCTTAACAGCTGTTTTTTTTTTGTTTGTGTTTTTTTTTTCTATTTTTTTCTATTTGTTTTTATAATCACAATTCTAATTAATTGAATAATTTAATTACAGAGGGTTTTTTTGGTGAGGAGGTTAGAAAGCAGAAGCTGCAAAAATGTTTTCACTGATGCTGTTTGAAGTCTGTAGCACCCTGCACTTCACCTTCAACATCTTAAAATACATGGAGGTGATGTGTGAACTTGTTAGAGTAAAAGTGTTCCACTTGATTGCTTTAGTTTTTGCATACAGTTACTTCTCAAATACCTTATTTAAAGTAATTCCTCAATTACTCTTCTGAATAAATCATTGTAAGGCTGGGTTATTTTACTTGATTGTATGTTAAAAATAGCAAACCTAGAAGAGCTTTTATTTTGGTGTTGGGGAGTTGCATTTATTTTCTGGTTTCTTTATGCTGTTTGAAGAAGGTGTTTTTCATCTGTTTCATCAGAAATTCATAGTCCATCCTCAGCCTCTCTGGTGACTGCAGAAGACATAGAATTGTGGCATCACAACATATTGGAAGTTGACCGAGCTGAGGGTAAAAACTTTTAATATGATTATTCACAGCTGTAAGAGCAGGTTAAATAAAATATTCAAGACAGTAGACAGTTCTATTTTGAACATGAAAATCTCAGAAGACTGACAGAGTATGACTTCAGAAATGTGCAAATGTTAAATTATATGCATTGTATTGGTATACAGAGGAAGAAAATTTGAATGATACAAGGAGAGAAGCACTATAATATTTAAACATGGAAGCTCTTTACAGTCCACTAAGAAGTCAAAAAGCACATTATTCTACTAAAATGTCTCTTAAAAGTTGTTTTTAAACCAGAGTAGATGAAAATAAATGGAATTGAAAGCTTGCATGCGAAATGTTAATGTTGTGTACAGGCATTTTAGAGACCATAAGGTAATTTGAGGCTCATAATGAAATACTGATTTAGTAAGTGTAATGATGTTGGTATCTGCTTCTATATGAAAGTTAGTAAGTATCAGCATAATCTGAATTTATATGGCATTTTTCATAGCTTGTTTGATACAGCCTTAGAGAAGAAATATAAACTAATATACCATCAGGTGTTTCTATCAGGGGAGAGGGGAGAGAAAAGAAATAATTCTTAATAAATAGCTTTCTTGGTAATGTCTTTATTTTAATTTCTTTAGACTATGTCTCAGTGTATCCAGCTCTCATTTGCTGTTTGTAGAATTGGCATTTACACGGTAAGGCAATGTTCTAACTAATTCTTGTTAGTGTTAATGCCATTTGAGCAAAAAGAAGTTACTTAGTTTTTTTTGGATCAGAATTAAGTAAGGCAGTTAGCAAAAGGGATTTGTCATATTAGTTTACATAGAATACACCATGGTTTTAGCCTGTCAAATATTTGCTAATTCCAGGACAGAAATTTTATTCTCCACTTCAATTAAAAATGTAAAAAATTCAGCCAACCTCTTAAGGTGTAAGAAAATTTAGATTTCATGTGTATCCGTTGCAGAAAATTCCAGCCTAATGTAATTGTTTATGGGTTTATATACATCTGCTTTTAAATATCCATGGTGTTTTAGTAATGTCAAATATTAAAACATGTTAGCTAAATGCACATATAGTTGTAAACTTTGTCTGGAGCGCCTTAATATTTTCCAAATGCTGTTAAGTTAAACTTACCCAAACCTCCATTAAATTATGTAAAAGAAATAGGAGGTTTACTTCAAACATACATCCCAAATATGCTGTGTTTTTTATTTGTTTGTTTCTGCTCTCAGTTATTCCAGTTAATGATGAGTACAGTTAAATGAATGGGATGTTTTGTAGAAATTTTGTGCAAGCAGAGCTTAGACAATGTATAAGACACAGTTGCTCAACTCATGCTTCAACTCTGTTGCTCCTACTGTTAATTCTTTCCAGGAGGAAGCCGCGCACATACAACTACCCATTTTATTAGGCTGTAAAATCAAAAGTGTAGGTGACTTTTGAGCACTGATGAGGACTATGTATGATCAGTAAGTCTTACTTAGGGACAGAATCACAAAACTTAACATTTGTTTTTATTCTTAAAATTTGGTTCGAGATACAGTTTAATGTCAGCTTGACTTTTTTTTTTTTTCCCCATGACATTTGGCTTCATTTTGTTTTTAACATCTAATTTTCTAAATGATAGAAAACAACAGATTTGGGCAATATGGAAAAAGTCCTGATGGAGGAAACAGCTACTTGCGAAGTCAAAGACATGCTTTCCTGTGGTATTTAAGTTCCTTAGGAAGACTTTTGCTCTCCAAATTCCTATGTGATAAGTGTATGCTTATCTTACGCTTATCAGAGAGAGTTACAGTATGAGATTTTAATAGTTGCAAGGTATGCAAACCATCTGCCAACTCTTTAGAAGGCTGTAGTATGCTGTTCAAATTAATTTGATAGGATGTCCAAGTACAAATGTGTGCGTATTGGATACAAGCAGGTGTAACACATAGGAAAATACACCTTCTGATACAATTGTTTATGTTTTAGTTTAAAATAGGTAAGTGTGGTGTGCATACTTCAGTGCACTGCTAAATTGTGGTAGCTGCAGTTACAGTGGTAGGTAGATAACTGTTATCTCATTGTGAACTTTTGGGTGGCATAGTATTTAATTTCATCAAATGTCTTAAGTTAAAAAAAAAAAAAAAAAAGAGCTAGCTTCGTTTATAAGAATGCTGAGAGGAACTCATTTCATTGACTGCTGGTACTTAAGGGAGGAAAGTCAGGAGGATGATGAGTAGGCTTCAGAGCTTCCAGAGACACACTGTTGTGCCACAGGCTACAGGGAGGACAGGCATCCCATGTAAAGTGCATTTGAAGGCTAAAATAGTTCCCTTTGGAAATGCTAGGTACCTGTATAGAAATGAGTTTCAGGCGACCTGACTGGAGAGTGGGTTGATAGTTCAAACCCACTTGAGTGGGTTTGGTAGTTCCTCCTCTAGAGTATGTCCTGCTCGCACTCATGTAACCCAGTCACTGGATTTGTTGCTCAGGTATGCGAGTCTGGCAGTTAGTGGGTATGGTGCTCCCTGCTGATGTCGGGAAGCAAAACACAACATTCCAATTCATATTTCCTGTTTAATGAATTCCTTATGTCAAGAATATGTATCATGTTCTTTCTACTGTGTGCTGTTTTGCAAATCTAATAGATATTTTTTGTTGTTGTTAATTGATTTTTATTGAAAAGCAGAGAAGTCTCTCAAATGCCAGTCCTTTACCAGCACCCTGTGTTCAGTTTGCACTGTTGTTACTTGAACACTTCCTGTTGTGCATGTCCTCATACAGTGCTGCAAGTATCTTGCAAAGGCTTTTAGTCCTTTGGACTACAGGCGTCTCAATTGTTAGTTTGTTATCAAGCTGCTTATCAGTAACACTCTTGAGCACCCATTACTTCATCTGTACTACTCCATTAAATAGGCTTCCTGTTTTTCATGCCTGTGCAGATTATGAGATGGAGAAAGGGTTTATATGGTTATCCATGGCAAAAGTGCCTGTACCACCTTCAGCTACCATGGCCAAGAGGGTAAAGCTTTGTTGTCCTAAATATAGATCTTTGCAAAAGTGCAGAAAGAGATGTGATACCCATTTTGAGGGATTAAACCAGATGAGATTACTTAGAATTTTGTGTATATGCCTGGGGGGGGAACCAGAAAAGTAGAGGTGGTTAATACAAAAATTGTAAAGATGCTTTTAAGAATCTGAAGCTGAATGATGTGTATCCTAGAATGAAAACTCCTGGGATTAAAAAACCAATCAGACAATGAACCAAAATAAATCTTCATTTCCTCTGTGTGTTTTACACAGATAGTACCTTCTGGCAGAAGTACCAGTCTTTTCGGACACGTGTCACTGCTTCTTCCACCATATACTAGTGTTTGAGTTAAGAGGTGTCAGTTGAAAGTGTGGCAGTAGGCAGATAAAATACTTCCTGAACCTGCATGAGTGTGGAGAATGTAAGCCTATGACAGCTTGTAGCAAAGTTTATTATTATATATATTATCATTAACTTCCTTTCTATTTCTGATTTAATTTTCTTAACTAGGTAAAAATCCCCCAAAAATAATAATGGAGAGCTCAACCTACATGGAATTCAGAGGAAAAATAATCCAAAATTTGTAGTCCAAGTCAGTTTTATGACAGGATGTTTGCCACCTTTACAGATATTCAGGATTCTGTCTCAGAAACAGCGTATTTGATTGTATGTCTACACATCTTCTCTGGAAGGTTCTCTTATACTCTGTACTAGGCTTCTTTTTTTTTTTTTTTCCTTTTCAGCTCTTTGCATACTTTTTGCTTTTTTGAACATGTGTAATAAGGTTTTCTTTCCTGTCCCTGCACCCTAAATGTGATGCTGGGAATAAGCAAACAGTGTTTTTTCTATCAGTTGTTGTTTTGCATAACAAAATGACAGAAACCTCTGCAGAGGTGAGAACCATAGAGTAAAAATATGGAGACTTAGTGGAAGTGTGGTCCTTTGCTGGTATACGTTAGAAAGAGAAATACTGGAAAAGAACATTTTCCCTTCTCAGGGAATGAGAAAGTAACAGTTTTCTTTGATTGCAGAATATGGCATCAACAGATAAACAGTTAGAAAACACATATTTAAAAGCAAAGCAATAAGGGTAATAAAAAGCCCTCTGTAGAGCTTTCTGCTCTTAGATGTTGCATATGGCAAGTGATACACACTAGCAGCGTTGCATCAATGTTGGCATCTTCCTGAAAATGATGAGTAATGGATGTTTTGGTATTAGTAGCCTTTTGGCTTGAATTTGCATAGTGAGATGTGGAAATAAATGATGCAGTTATACAGCTGTGCATACTATAGTTTATATATGGGAAGTATAGTAAATGATCCAAATGTGCTTTTAGTTCTCTGGTTTACTTTGGATTAATTTACATTTGTCTTTGTTTATAATAATAAATTCATGTCTTGAAAAGATTTGACTGGAAGCAGCTGGTGTGCTAAGGAATTTGCCTGATGTTAGAACAAACCAGAAATAACATATATTCATAAAGAGAATGGGAATCTCTTCAGAGAGGAGAAATCAACTGAGGCAGTAACTGGAGGCAGGCATGGAATAGGAGGTAATCATGGGAGCACGTTTGGAAAGGTTCAGAACCCAGCCTCTGACTTACAGTATGGAAAGCTTCCTGTGAGACTCTTCCCCTCCCCAATGTGGTTTCCCATTGGAAAATGCAAAGTTAAAGTAATAACAGAGCTCATATAGCGTATCCTGTCTACTCCTCCCTTTCCCATGCTGTGTCCTTGACATGAGCAGAATAACAAAGGCACAAAAGGGCAGCAGGAAAAAATCCTTTTATGTGCTACCCTTTGGGAAAAGTGGACAATTCCATTCATGGTCACTGTTGATATTCTGTGGGTAGACTGATGGAAAGGAAAGGTGTAAATGTTTTCGACTTCCATCCTTAAATGAAACGTACTTGCTATCACCAAAGTCTTGGCAGTGACTTGTGTTTGATGTGAGCATGTCCACTTTGTTGTTGCAAATCTATAGTCAAGCTGCTTGAACCATGCTGGTTGTGGTATGTGTTGCTACCAACAGGAGACAAGAGAGGCAGAATGTTCTGATGCCTGTATTGTTCTATACATGTGAATACTAGGTATACAGTGTATTTTTTTTTTTTGCTAGGAACTATGAGACTTTCACTTCTATTTTTCTGGAATAAAGAAAGAATTGTGACTTTTTTTCCTTTCTTTCTTCCCAAATGGGTTAAGTAAAGACAGGTGAAGTGGGAAATCATCAAGGCTGGGCCAAGAGTGAGGGTCAGAATAGAATTCTCTGTGTAAGAGTTCATTAGTTAAAGCAAACTGTACTCGAACTGCTGAGCAGCCTCTCCTTCTGGCCATTGCTCGTGTTGCCTGCTCGAAGAGTTCATCATCTAATGCTGCTGCAACAGCATTACTACCCTTAATTATCAACTGATACACACTGTATTTACAGCCCTTTGACAACCTCTAACAACTAGTAATTGATTTCACTGGGAAAAGTATGGTTTGCAAATTTAGCCTGTTAAATTTTTGTCAGAATGAAATGTCTGTTTGACAAACTTGTAGGATGCAATAGAGCTTTATCCTGAACTAGGGACATTATGAACTCAGATTGTGTTCCTTTTGACTAGTCTCTGCTGTCCATGGCCTCTTCATGCTCTTAGAAAATAGCAGTCTTGTTCCACAGACTGTTAATTTTAGATCTGAGTAGGAAAAAAGCCCAAAATATATAATAACTTGTTCAGACAAGTTGCTGTTCAGATTGTATTTATCAAAGCTATGTGGTTAGTTATCCTGTACATAAACACTATTCTGCATCTTGTCTTTGGAAGTCAGGGTTCCCGATCTTCAATGTTGCTGTCTTTCCAGAAAATAGTTGTGTAATGTACTGGCAAAATGTCATGTTTGGCCTTCAGTGGCTGGTCTGCATGAAAGATAAACTACTGCTGTAGGCTCAAATGATGCAGGAGGTGATTGTGTGAGCATGGGATTTTCCTGATGGCCTCTGCTGAACATCCTTGCTTCTTACAGTTTAAAGAGTAGTCTCTTTAATTATAAAAAATAAAATTAAAAAATCTTCTAAATGATAGATTTAAAATCTAGATTGCAAGTCCATTGCGAAGCAAAGGTATTTGAAGCCCTGACAAACTCCTGTGAGAGGTATCACATGCTTGACATTTGAGCTGCCCTGACTGTCGACTCAGAAAGATAGCAGTGGAGCATGTTGAATTACTAAGTGGCAAGTGTACAAATGCAGCAGTTAGCTGTATAATTTGAGTTATTGAGGGGGCAAGAAGACTAGAAACGGCTCTTTAGCCATTAGAAAATGAACTAGCCATTAGAAAGTGTGGGGTTTTTGTTTTTTTTTTTTCTTTCACATTCCGTAGTCCAGAGATTGGAAGGGTACATAGCCATGAGGTTTGCAAAAAAGCAATCTAATTTACAAGGATTCCTGGAGTCTGGCTGGACAATTCTAAATTGTGGTGATTGCCCTGTGATTATGCTAAAAGTTGCGTGCACTGCTCTGTGTGTATGTGTGTATGTGCAATCGCATCCTTTCTTTTGTATGGCTGCATAAATAAAAATCTAACAGGTGATTTGCAGGTGGAAATAGGAAGTATCAGTAATATATACCATTCATAGCTGTTTTTAGTTATACTTACTGTTCTGTTACATTCTCCTCAAAAGTGGTGTTGCTTCTGAGTAACAAATTGTAGGTTGTTTCTGCTTGGTTTATATATGCATTTAACAGCATCTGGACAGACACAATGTATTAGAATTTATATTCCTGTCTGGATAATTACCTTTTCACAAGATGTGATGTTGCAGCAGAAGTAACATGGAATTAGTTTGTTCATCGGGTTTAGACTTGCTTTGATACTGTGAGCTCAAAAGCATGTCTATTTTCCTTGGACTGATAAAAGATTGCTTTTCCCTGTGAACATGCTTGCTCTGGATCCTGAGGGCATCAGCGATAAGTTACTATTATGATTACTGCAGTCAATTCTGTTTTCTAAAGACATCTTGTGTTCATTCAAGAATAGGTATCTTTTAATGGAAGAGGTCATACAAGTAGATAGTAGATAAAAGAAATCAAAGTGCATCAAATGCCACAAAATTTTGTATGTTATTAGTTAGCTTTTTTTTTTTTTTTTTTAAACTCTTCTAATTCTCTCCATTAGGATGTTTTTGTCCACGGGGCTTTTTATGTTTCTCCTCCCCATAAAGTTTGCTCAGGTGTTGAAGTTAGTTTTGAAGGTTGTCTGTTGAATTTATTGTTGCTATAGTTTCTTTATAGTTATAGTCAGCTGTTTTCAAAATGCAATGCTTTGAGATTGTGTCCATGTGTAATTAATGCGACAAATGCTTTTGTGAAGGCTGTTCTACAGCATTCTTTGGATCCTTTTTAAGTAAATAGCTCTTTTTAGATCAACCTTCTATTGCAATGTTTGTACTTTCATCTGTTTGATTATATTTCACACAAATCTTAAACTTATTTATATTCTGTAATATGAAGAATTTTGAAGAGTGCCACTTCATTTTCATTGGCAAAGATTTACACAGTACCAAACTGCACTGAATTTTTAACAGGTTTGTATTACTGGTTATTATGTTGAAGAGTAGAAAACAAAAAGTGTTTAATAGATACTGTAACTTTGTACAATGATTCCACTGGTATGAATGTGTATAAATAAACATACTTCTATTTCAAAATGTAGCTTTAAGTAATTAAGTGTACTAATGAAATGCCATTCTGGACAACAGACTTACAGGAATTGTGAAGTCGTGAGAAGTGATGTCAAAGTTGTTGAGTCCTGGAAAGCAGAGGTTACTTAGACTTGTCACATTGTAAGTTGTAACCAAGACTTTAAAACTCTGTGGTATTATCACTATTGCCTGTGTGAAGGTAGGCAAATCTTTTGTATGTCATTGCCTTGTTCCAAGGCTTTCCAGACCTGCAACTTTAATTTCCTGTTTGTATTTAATATTATCAGTTAAAGTGATAGACCCACCTTGTTTCACTGAACCCATCTGACATCCTCTTTAAGAGCTCAAAACCACAAATTATTTATTAGGCAGCTATTTTGTTAAATCACAGAAAGGTAGACCTCTGGAGATCATTAAGTCCAACCCCCCTGCCAGAGCAGGATCACTTAGGGCAGGCTGCACTGGAACAAATACTGCATCTCAAGACAAAACATGACCTACCCTTTTTGCTTATCTTCTTGCTCTTTGGGGAGCAGTATTCCTGTGTGCTTTCAGTGTGTTTTCTTCTTGTTTAAGAGAAACAACAAGTGCAGTGCAAGGGACTTCCTCAGTCCAAGTCATATGACATCTATGTGTCCTGTTTGAGATAAATAGACATGGCTGCAAAATTGCACAGAGGTGATTTCATTTGTAGCAGTTCCAGCTATCACAAGGTTGAAGCCAAATACTCTTTATCTCTGGCCAGTCTGTGGCAGTGTATTGGTTTCCTGGTTTGGGAAACACCCATCTTCCTCCTTGGCCCCTGAAAACTCCTGAACATCAGCTAACTAGTGTGGTTCTTCACATTTAAGTTTTCTTGGTTCAGCTGCTTATGGAATTACCTCATTATCTGCTAATGTTTTTCACTGTCTTTTCTCTTTCATCCCACAGTTCAATTACTCATTATTTTATCTGTTTCCTACACGCCCATCCTGTCCAGTGGTCTCTTAAACATTTCTTTTATTCACCTGTGATGCTATTCTGCTTTATCCTGGCCTTCTCTGTTAGATCACACTTCTTGCCACTGACAAAAATAATGGGTTTTATTCTGTACGACTCACTTTCCTTAGACTTTTTCCTTAGTATAGCTTTAATAATTTCCTCCAATTTTAGCACAGAGTGTTTTAACTTCTCTGTTTCGTTGGGGTGAATGGTGGTGGAGGAAGGATGTGTGTGCAGATGAAACATTCTGAGGTAAATTGTGTACTAGAATCCCTTTCCCTCAAATTCCTTTAATAATGCCTTTTTTAACCACTGTTCACATTGTAGTGTAGTCAGACAGTATACACTTACTGGAAGAGGATTATACGTTACCTGATTCTAAAATGACATGCATGTCCAAAACATGGGAGATATTTTTTCTTAGCCAGGCCTATGTTGTGTTAGTGTTTTCTTGAAGATCTGCTTACATCATTTTGTTGTCATCTTGAATTACATGGAAGATATTCCAGTGCATTTCTCTGGATTATGTATTTTTAAGTAATAACCCCTCTGTTTAGGGTCATACCTAGAGACCCGACAGAGGTTGATTCTCTTTTTGATTTTTGCATAGTCTTTGCTATGACAAGCAGACTACAGGCAGATAGGGGACATATCAAACACTGCAGTGTGTGTGGTAACTGTGCAAGTTCTGTGGAACATGAACTGCTTATCTGTATCTGGAAAACCAGGTGGGATTTGTTGAACCTATATAGGCAGAAGGTACCAGAATGATAACAGAAAGTGAAATCACCCGCTAGAGTAAGACTTGAAAAGGCTTTTGATTATTGACATTAAAGTTTGTGTTTCAGATGCTTTTGCCTTTGTTTTTGTTTGTTTGTGTAGGGTGTTTTTTTTAATGTGTTTGTTTTGTTTGCTAGGTTTTTGTTTGTTTGTTGGGTTTTAGTGGTTTTTTTTTTTGCCCCTTGGAATTTTATGT
>JAAGNO010001177.1:0-24612 GCA_033439905.1 Ceryle rudis
CTCGGCCCTCCCCAGCGCTCAGAGGCTCAAGTGCGCCGGCTCCTGGATTGCAGTCACCTCCGAACCGTTTAAGATCAGCTCCAACTTTCTGCATGTGCTAAATACCGTGCGGAGCCGCGCTGCGCCGGAATGCAAGCCAATCAGTATATGAAAAAAAAAAAAATGTTTAATAAGATTTATTAGCCGCCCGGCTCCCCCTCTGCGCAGCTACCCCTCCTCTCGCTCTCTGCCCCTGCCCCTCCCTCCTTCCCCTAAATCACTGGAGATGGAATATACGGGGTGTGCGTGGTGGTGTTAATTTTTTCTTTTCTAAACAAAAAAAAAGCGCGGTTTTTTTTTTCGTCGGGGCAGCGTCGCAGTTCAGGCCGGACCGGCAGCGCCGGGGAAGGGGAAGGAGCGCAGAGGAAGGGGCTGGGAATGAATGGGACCGGGGCGGGGAGGAGGGACGGCGGGGGCTGGGCTCAGCCTGGCCTGCCTCCCTCCGTCCCCCGTCACGGGCTAATGGGTGGGGCGGGCCCGGCTTCCTCCGGCGGAGCAGGTGGGGGAGTGCGGCTGCGGTGGGCCGGGCCGAGCCGAGCCGAGCCGAGCCGGGGCCTCCCGGGCGGGGGAGCCACCCTGCAGCCTGCTGGCAGCCGCAGCGGGGACAAGGAGGGTCCGCGGCGGGGAAGCCCGGCCCTCCCGTGCCTCCCGTCCCTCGCTGCCCCGAAAGCCGCCGCCTCCGCCGGGCTGCTGGCCGCGTTCCCTTCCCGAGGAAAGTCACTTTATTCCCCGCTCCAACATGGCTGCTCCCCCCGCCGTCGCCACAGCCTTCGCCTTGCCGCGGCTTCCCACCGCCGCTCGAGAGCGACCGCAGGCCGTGCTCGGGAGCCGCCCGCCCGGGCGCTGATAGTGCCTAGAGCGGCCCGGGAGGCGTCGTGTCAGCCAGGCCGGACCGCGACGGTGCGCGGGGAAGGGAAGAGGGCGAGCCGAGCCGAACTGCGCCTCGCCGCTGCGGGATGACGCCTCCGTCCGCTCGCACCGCGGCGGCTCGGACTGAGAGCCCCGCCGGCAGCCGGAGCGCAGGAGGGGCCGCGGAGGAGGCCCAGGCGTCGGCGACACCTAGTGGCCGCCGCTGAGCCAGTCTCTGCATGAGGAGCGGGGCGGCCCAGGGAATGGGCGGGGCTGAGGGTGGAGCGTGACGCCTGCGCCGCGGGGAATGCCCGGGGCGGCGGAGGGAGGGGGTTCCGCCGCAGCCGTTCCCTTCGCCGCCCTCCTCGCGGGACGGGAGCGTGCTGAGCCGAGCCGAAGGGGGCGCTCCTGCTCCCTCTCCCTCCTCCGCGGACCTACGGAGCCGTCGATTCCCGCGGGAGGGAGCGGATCTCCCAGGCAGAGGCTCCCAAGGCCCAGAAGGCCGTCCCCGGGCTCTGCGCGGCGTTGGCCGTCAGAGGGATCTCCCAGAACGGTTTCGGGGCGGGCAGTGTGGGAAGGAGCGTTTGCTAGCTTCATGTTTCCCGGCTCCTGGCAGTATTTCCTCTCGGGTTTACGGGGTGATTTAGTTTATTTCTGAGGTAGTAGGCATCCCATCCTGCTCCCCCCCGCCCCCAGCTGCCGAGTCAGTAACTGAAGTTAAGGGAAGCCATGTGGCTTTTTATATCGATTTCTAACTCATCCTTTCCATGTTTATTCTTGTAGTATTTTTTTTTGTCCCTGTGCTATTCCTCTCGGTGTTTGTGATTGCTCTGCTAGTGGAAACAGCACTTCCTGTGCTGAGAATCTTTTTTCTCTTCAAAGTGATCCATTTTGCAGTCCCTCACTTCTCAGTCCTTTCCACCTCTAAATTTCTTAGGCTTTGTATGTTACTGAAGAACACCTAAAAGCTAAATCTAGTCCCACGAGCCAGTTATTCTGCGCTATCTTCTTGTTTTCATATTTCCACCACACAAAGAACAAAATATAAGAGGAAGGCCAAATTTTACATGATTCTGCTGGCATTGGCTTGAACTTCAAGTACCAGGTCATAGGTACACTTAGGGGCAGAATTTTGCAAATTGTGGTTTGTTTAGTTTCTTGGGTTTGTTTGTTTGTTTTTTCCTTTTGGACATCTGCTGACCCTTGCTGCCTGCTTATTCTCTTGTCAGCTAAAATTTAGTGTCACAACCACGGGGCCTTTTCTCAAAATGGTTATCCTGACATCTTGCAGACCAGAGTTACAGACTGAATATGCCAGGCCATGTCATGGGCTCCTTAAGAGGAACTAACTTACATTTTTTTTGAGTCTTTTCTTCCCCGCACTCCCATATACACTGAGGGAAGCCAAAGCTCCATAGTTCCACAGGTGGTCTGTGCTACGATGTGTCTGGGTGGAGACCAAAGTCTATTTTAATTTGCAGCAGCAGCCAGCTCCTGATCTTGTGGAATTCCATGAGCAGTTTATTCTAGCCAGCCCTTCTCCACGGGAGAGCCAAGTGGGATCTGCCTTCACAGGAGCAGCACTGTTTTGGTACTGGTTTTGTATATAGTTGTACATATATTCCAATTTTATTATTTTAATTTTTATTAAAGCTGTTCTAGTTTCCTTTTCTAATCGCTAAGTCTCTCTCCCTTATTCCTTTTCTCTTCCCTTTTGGGGAGTGAGGGGTGTTTAACAGAGAGCGTCTGTTACAGGTCTAGCGGGTGGCCCTGACCCTAAACTGTGGAAAGAAGTCACTTGTTCTTGCCTAGAAAAGGAGTGCAAGTGTAAACCCACTTCTTCCCTGCACAGAAATTCACTTTGCTCATGCTGATGTAGACTTCTGGTGAAATTGGTTTAGGATAAAAAGCAGTAAATAGGACTTGGAAACAAGCTTGCTGTTTATGGAGACAAAACGTGATTACTGAAGTCTTTTTCAGATGTTTTCAAGAATTGTTAGCTTGCCTTTGCAAAACTTGTGGGATTTATAACAATAAGACATGCAAGCTTTGAACTTCCTGGTAATGCAAAGATATCCCTCATGGATCTCCTTTAAAGCTCAGGACCTACCACTTCTTGGTAGACCTACCAGTTTTCTTGATCTTTGAATGCTAACAAGATAATATGTGTTTTGTTTTATAGTATTCAATTTTAAGGCTATTTTGGGTAAGTACTAGCATTGTAAATGATTGTGTGCAAGTTTGTTATTATATACATGATTTATAAACCAAGTTCTTGAGAAGTGAAGCAGTGAGTGTGCATTTATTGCAGCACATCCAAGTAAATTATGTTTCAGAAATGAGGTACAAGGAGAAGGTGGGTTGGAAATTTATGTGGTTTTGTTTTCAATTATTAAAAATATCAATAAAATATACTTGGTTTACTTTATCCATATTAATGTCTGCCATTGATACAAGTAATTATGACAAACAAACGAAGAAACTATAAAATGAGCAGTTAGGATGAGTCACCCAAGAAATAAAGGGTCAACTCTGATTGCAGTGAAATGGGAGTTTTCCACTTGTAATGGGGAGAATACTGTGTTGTTAAGAGGAAAGAGTCCAAAACAGTGTTAACACTTAATACGTTTTTGCCTTTCTCTCTGCCACTACCTGGTGCCCTCAGAGAAACATTTTCACATCTGGGCAAAAGGCAGAAGCAAGAGTGACAGACATAAGTTCGAAATGTAGACACTGATTTTGATTAATTTATCTCATGAGTCTGGTTTTATGACTATAGCTATTGATTTGTTTTATTATTTAGTGGAATATGTAGCAATCAATCATATTTCCATTTAGCTAACCATGATTATTAATATTTTAAACTAGTTTTAAGATGGATTGGCTGATGAGTGCAATAGGTCTGCTCTCTAACCAGCGAGAACGGAGTACACCCAGGTTACATGGAATGAATTACTGCCACTGGACAATCTGATGAAATCTACATCAGCCATTAGAATATAAATCCAGCCATAGGAATACAGTGCTGTCAGGGGACCAAGATTTCCTGCTCTGAATATGAATACACTGGCTTTGCCTCTGCATTTATTGAACAGAAAGACATAGTTATTTTGTGACAGTAAAAGTATAGGAATTAAATCACATAATGGTAGATGGAAACCTTACAGAAGCATATGTATTTTTCATGCAGTGTATGTGGAAAGAAGTTACTGTCCTGCCAAGAGCCGAGTTCAGGATTGTGTGTCACAGCAGCAGCAGGAGTCAGCGACCTCACAATGAGCCAGCAGTGTGGGAAAGCATTGTGCTCTACTACAAGGGATGTGTTCATTTGCAGGGGAAAACCCAAAAGTCTTGGCAGGTAATTAAAAGGGGAAACGATTTTCAAATACACTGTTTTATTTTGAAATACAGTTGCTTTTTTCTATTGGATGCCAAAAATTTCTGAAGAATGCAATATCCTCTGACTGTATCTGTGCTCTCAGAGAAGAAACAGAGCTATTGTTCTGCTCACACCACAAGCTATTTATATATTAGTCTGTGGAAGACGATTGTCTTCGACCTATGCAACACTCCAATCCATGTAAAATAATCAAATTAAGATAGTTTCTTGCTTTCTTATACCAACTTGGTATTCATATAAAGTATTTTCCTGTACTTGGATTTAGTACAAGGTAATATTTGCAGACTCCTTAGCTTAAAAAAAAAATAAATTCCCTATTGTCACTGGAAGGTGAAACCCCTTCCTCTTTGAATGAATGGAAGCAGGAAGAAGCAACAAGAAGGTGGTCACCCTTGCAAGAAACAAAAAGTGACAAAAAGTGATATACTGCTGCTAACAAAAAATATAGCCAGTTCTAACATGAGTTCAGTAACTGATAACTGGTCACTGACTTGGTTGCACTGTGTATTTCCAATAGAAACAGGGAAAGCTACTATTTGTTCTCGTAAACCTCTCTTGTTTGGCAAGCAGGAAAGAGTTCCCAAAGTGCAAATAGTGGGGTGTTCGTTATCTACACTTGAGATTTGCATTTGTGTAGCTATACTGGTGTTTGGAGACTGATCAACTGCTGGAGAAATTACCATTACTGGTCTGTGTCATCCTGTGTCATCCTGTGCTTATCCCTTATCTCTTTAATTTGTTGTTCTATAGCATATAAATATTTATTATATATGACATGATATATACATATACCATAGTCACTCTTTTCTTCTTCCCGTTCCTTTATGTTGCTGAACCTTTCATTTCCCATCTGTAATTTCACAACATCCTATCAACATGCTACTCATTATTTCTCATTTCCTTACGCACTGTATCACTAAATTTTGAAGATAATATTTATCATTCGTGTAGATAATTATTTATGTCTTTACAATATCCAAGTCAATGCTTTTATTTAAATCTGGCATTTCTGGGACTTTGACCAAGTGTTTACCGGTTGTGCATATTTTTGGGATATGGGGCAATATTTTAGTGGAAAATCTAATTTCATTGCTTGATTTTTCTTGATTTCTCTAGCTGGAGATTCCTCCAACTAATATAAATGAAGTCTTTCCATTGACTTCAGCGAGTCATGTTAATCCTTTAAGAAGGCAGTTAATAGCACAGAGACAGACTCTTTCTGTACATTTCTGCCCTAGTTCGCAAACAAATGGCCAGACGCTCCTTTATTTCTCTGCTACTGCTCTGAAAGGCAGGACATCCTGCTTTTCAAAACCAAAGATACTAGGCCTGCCCCAACCCAGTACAGTTATCATACTCGGATAGGAAATGGTGAGGTATTTTCTGTAGATTGTCTAAAAATGAGGTTTCTGCAGTAGGAGATAGATCACTGAAACGCTAGCCTAGTGAAAGAAAGATTTTTTTAAAAATATTTTGCTTACATTTAGTGTTGGAGACTAATACCACTGAAAAGAATTTGAGCAAAACAATGAAGATCAGCAGGTAATGAAGGCTTGTCACTTGTGTGTGCACACATCTGCTGCTTCTCCTTTTCAAGTACCATTCAGGGATACGCGTCTCTCTTTACAAAACAGAAATCTGAAATGGCAGGGAAGAGGCTCCTGTTCTTTTCCTCTGTTTCTTTCATCCAGGTTCAGTGTCTTGGACAGAATAGCAAGCATCTCTTTCTCATTGCAAGTAAATTGCTTCATAGAAACTTGCAGTCATTATTCATTGAATTAATTAGAAATGCCATCAGTGAGTCTCAGAACATTGTACCATTGCCAGTTCAAAGTACTTAGTGGATTTGAAAATAAAGCACAAAATACAGAGAGATTCCTACAGTTGCAAGATTATAGGTGTCAAGCTTCTGATTTTTTCCTTAATGTAATGGTTGCTCTCTCCAGAGAGTTTTAGGACTTCAGTGAAATTGCTTTCAGTCATGACAGCTGGTTACTTTCCTCTAATCCTGTTACATAAAAACGAAGTTTGTTCTAGCAAAGATGGTATCTGTTCCAGCAAAGATGAAAACAGATTATTCTCGGATTTAAGTTTTTGAGTCTGGACAGGAAGGTGTGGAGAGACATGGGAATAAAACAAGTAAGACTGGAGCTAAAATCCAGTGTTCTGAGAATATGAAGAGTAGGAGAAAGGGCAGATGAAAATGGAACCAGTATACCTAGTGGATGTTGGAGATAAAATGAAGTACAGGAAATCTGGGGACAGAATGAAGTGTGTTGGGAAAAACATAGGCTACTGTAGGGAGGACTGAGTACTGCACACATTGTTCTGCGTGCCACAAGTCAAGGGTATATGAGGTACTGTTGATGAGCAGAGAATTCATTATATATTCTAAAAATTTCTGTGCACACTCAGATCAACTATATTGGAGTTTTTTGTGCACTGACAGCTGGCTGTCAGGTCTGCTTTCAAATTTATAATGGTAGGTTTTGAGCTGTTGAAGACATAGTCTATGCAAATGCTGTCTATGAGGACATAGTCTATGCAAAACAAGCACTAAGGTAAGAGGGACAGAAGGAGATCTGGGTTAGATGGAAGCGAATGCAAGAGAGAAGATACGTAAAAAGAGTGCAGGACTTTAGGATGTAAGGAGGTGTAGGGCTTTATGTGGCAGTCTAGGCCAAAGGCTTTTACTGTTTTATAATCTTAGTCTGTTTTATAATCTTAGCAGCATTAACTATGCAGGGTAGATAGGTAGAATTAAGATGTTACTTTTTAATGCATTACCGCTCCAGCTAGTTGCTCTACCCCTCTGCTGAAAGTTGTCACACCCTGAGGGAGAGGAGACAAGAACCGTACCCGTTTCCCTGTATAGTGTGCCAATTAACTTTAACCACTAGTGAGGACATTGAGGCAGGTGAGTCAGATGCGTACAGTTTCTTCTGCCACACCTACTACGAGGACAGTACCCTCTGGCACATGGGAGGGACAAAGTGGTGTGGTCTGTAATTTCTTTAAGTCAGTACAGCCAGGTCAGTCAGGCTTCACTTAAGTAATTTTTGCTGTCCTATGAATCCTCCTGCTTTAGGCAGCCATGTGTTTATTCATATGTTGGTGCCAGATTGGAAGACTGCAACCAAATGAGAGAGAAAAAAGGTGGAATAAAAATGTAAGGGTAGATGGCTGCTTGTAGCTGCTCACGGAAAGAAAAGCTTCTGTTTAGGTGCCAGTGAGAAACTACATTTCTGCATATGTATTTAAAATTAAATTTTGATCCTGGGCTGGCTTTCTTACAAAGAACCAAAGAAAAGAGACAACTGGTTAAACTAGCATGTAACATATGGAATATTTCTGACACTGAATGTAACAAAGTGCATCTTCTTTAATGATTTCTACAGATGTAAAGATAAAAAAAGGAA
Source organism: Ceryle rudis (assembly GCA_033439905.1). NCBI lineage: Eukaryota > Metazoa > Chordata > Aves > Coraciiformes > Cerylidae > Ceryle > Ceryle rudis. Next base: position 7,708 of record JAAGNO010001177.1, read on the forward strand.
GAGGTTCCAGTTGGTTTAATTATGAAATTCCTCATGGATTTCTTTTTGTTTAGCTTCTTGTTACTTACTTTGCCAAATCATTGATTGATCAACTAAACTGTTCTCTAAATCAAGCACAGCATTTTTCAAGGTCTGTTTCAGCACAGTCCAAAATAATTAGAGCTATAAACAAGAATGAAGTAGGAATGCCACAAACCCCCACATATCTATTACTTGTCATCTGTAGAGTCTAGCTGTTACCACAGAAGCATGTTAAAATTAAATGCTGAGCTTTATTTGGTGTACTTATCTGTTCTTTCCTTCTTTGCCTTTGCTGTTCTTATTTCAAAGCTCTTTTGTTCACTTCACAACATGGCATGTTCATGGTCATGTAGATACTTACAATCTACAATAAATTGCTGTACAGTTATACTTAGCTTTTAAAAACAAACAAATGTTCAGTTGGAGCCTTAGTAGCCACTACATAGGTGTTACAGTTAGTTAAGTATTTTGCAGGAAATATATTAATTTATATCAGTTTGTGTAGACCATACAGATTTTAGCATAAATGTCTACTAGAAATTAAAAATAATAAAAAAGGAGGTAAGTACTTGAAATCTGATATTAGTTTGGTTTCATATCATTAACATTCTCATGTAATATTTTGTTTTAAAAATTAATTTACCTTTTTTATAATGCATCAAACCAGTTTATTTTGCCCACCAATAACTTCTCCATAGAAACAGTTGTATCTTAGTAACATACCAAGAATAGAGTTCAGGCAATACACTGCATCCGTGTATATTACCCTTAAAGAGACATTTGTAGGTGTTAAAGGGAATGTGAGGTTTGGCCTTCTGCAGTTTTAGTGGGCACAGAACTGCAACACAATGTGTCTTGGTGCTTCTTAGATTGATCGTCTTACGTGTGAGATACAGGTCACTTCTACCTGCATTATTCCTTGGCCTTTGTAGGAGCATGTCAGCAAAGATGTTAAACTGCTGTCCATTACATCTAAGGTTTTCTTTTTTAGCTTTGTTTTAATTGGATACTAGCCAATGAACTATGCAAATACTTTTTACTCTTGACCATTGTCAACTGAATTCAAAACTGTTGTAACTACTGCCTGACTTTTTTCCTAGTCTTTTTACATAGAAAAATCTGGAAAATCTTATCACTGGTGTCACCTCATGTGGATCATGTTTTTCTGTTGGGCACTCTTTTTCCACTGTGTCAGAGTCCAGCTGAATGACTCCAGATGACCATAGCTTTACCAGTTCTTTTACTGTTCTGCCTCTCTCCTTTCTGCTCTCCTGTGGTTGCTGCAGGGCACCTGCTTGTCCTCTGGCACCTAACTTTGTTTCCTCTCTTCCTTCCATGCACAATGCTCTCTCTGAAATGATCCAGGGGAATGATTACGGTGATATTTGAGTTCCTCTGCAGCACTGTGTCGATATTTACATTGAACTGATCATTAACAAGTTAAGCATAGAACTACACTTCAAAAACTACTTAATTTAACTAGTGCTTCAGAGGAAAAGAAGCAGGAAGTAAAGAGGGGTGCAGGGGATGTGTGTACTTGACATGCTTGGCCTGGGCCTCAGCCCCAGATTGAGTGCTAATGTTCTGTCCAGTTAGGAAAAGGACACGGTATGCTTTTCAGCTGATTCTTAGACCCCTTTTTAGTTATTAGTTGCTGCATCCCAGCTGAGAGTAGTATCTGCCTTGGCTGGTACTCTTGGATTCAAAATAACTTGGGTCATTTAACGCTACTGTAGAGTAGAACATGTCCTAAGACTGGCCCTCTGCAGAGGCTTCTAAGATGCCAAGCAACAGAACATCCTATCCCAGGTTTTGACTAAGGAAAAGAGTGGTTATCAGTGTTGGTTTCAGGCCCAGACTAACTGAGGGAATGAAGACAGAGTGAAGATATCTCGTCTCAGCGTGCAGTTATTAAAAGAACATGTCTGGAGAAAAAAAAGAGGCCTAGGAACCAGGAGAAACAAGACATTTAAAATGAAACTCTTCATCCCTCTGTGTGGGGAGAATGAGGCAGAGAGACAGCATCTGCTGAAACAGTGGCTTTTAAAATTCTGTATTTGTGTTAATCAAAATTTGCAGCACAAGCAGGCAAGCTATTTCAGAATAAGAAATGGGGACAGTGGGAGGGGTCTTTTCTTTGTTCCACGAGAATGTTAGAGCACTATGAACAGCCAGGAATGTTTTTGGAGGCTGAGTCAGGGTGAAGGAAGAGGCTGAGGTGTGAAAAAAAGCAGAAGAGTTTTAGGAGCTGTAGGATCTCTACTGCCCTCTCTCAAAACATATGTATGCCCACTCCACCGTAGAGACACTCTTACCTCAGTTCTCTTTGGCTATGGCATCTCCATTCTCAGGTCTCATGCAACTTTCAGTCCTCACTTGACATCCTGCATCATCTTTCAGCACAGTTCGCTTCCTTTACCTTCCACACGGATGGTAACAGGGCAGGCCAGGGACCTTTCTCCTGTTGGTGAGAACAGATGTGGGAAAAGGAAGAATACAGAGCACTGATAGGAGAGCAGGAAGGCCTGCAGCAATAGTGGAAGGTGGTTGATACAGAGGGAAGAGATTCTGCCTAAAAGCAGCTGATCTCTTCTAGGGCCTAGCAGATCTGGCAGATTGCTGCCCTCAGCAGCTGTCAAAGCCTGTGTCTACATTAGCAATTTGTTTCAAAGCAATAGTGCAGTTTGGAGGAAAATCCTGTCATTGTCTCCATTTACCATGTGGTGTTTCAGTTCTCAGAATGGTTTTGGTGCATACAAACTAAATTCCTTAAGGAGGAAACAGAAACAGAAGCTTCGCTTTTAATCTGCTCCACATGAACCCTAGTGCTAATGGGGACAGTAGGTTCCAAAATAGCGTGTGAGCTGCATTGTCACAAGGTCCTCTAGCACATATCTAACACTTCTCAGAAAGTTTTGAAATGCATGTGTAGAGGAGGTGTTTGGCTCTGGGGACCAGGCTAAATATAATCCAGAATAAACCCCTGAAATGCATATCACGGAAAAATGAGGTGCCTCAGTATCAACTGTTTTGTTCTACCGATCCATTCCTAATGTGCTGAATTACTTTCTCGTGAAAATACTGCCTTGAGCTGGCTTTGTGAATGGCAAATCTAACATAAATATATACCTAGAAAGTTTCTCGTATCTGGCAGAGGGGATGTGCACCCAGTTTAATTATTTGAGTTAGGTTTTAAGATATCTCTTCAATCACTATTAGTGTTGTTCATCTTAACTCGAATGGAAGAGATACAGCAAAACCTGCCAGCAGTGACAGTAGCAGATATGCTGGTACCATAGCCACACAGGGAGAGATGTGGAATTGTACTCCAGGATGGGTAAAGGCACATAGGCTCAAAACGACGCTTGGTAAGATGCCTACCCAAGAAGATTTAAAAAAACCAAACAGGAATAGCTGGGTGAATAACTGTGACAACATCATTTTCTCCTAAATGAAAGCTATCATGTGTCTGCTACAAGGGTAAAAGAAATCAAACAGTGTTTAAGCCAGAATGATGAATAGATGTAACAGTAACTTACTAATATAATGACAAAATTATATACATTCTTAACTGTTGCATTGTCTTTTTTTTTTTTTCACTTTTCCTGTGATTTCAAATTATTTATGAGCTTTTTTATTTTCATAGCTCAGTGATAGCACTGATCTAAGTTTCTGCAAGGACTCTGTGCTGCTATTGTCACTTAGAGTCAAGATTTAGTTATAGCTGTTTCCAGGAGCCATAATGTGCCCCCATCCCTCACATATCCTACTGTGAACTCAAAACATGTTCTAAAAAAATGTTATGAAAGGGCATGCAAGATTACAAAGACATTTTTTTCTTATGGAAAATTCTCATATTCTTTAGGAAGCTGTAGTTTGTACAGTTTAATCTTTTTTCTTCCCATGTCAGATAAAACTAGACATTCTGCTCTCAGATGATAGCACGTTTGGAGATCTGAGAGAAACAGGGAGCTGCTAGAACATATTGCAGAAGCCTAAAGCACTTAGCAACAGAGAGAGTGTGGGCTGCAGTGACAGAAGCTGGAATGTGGAAACAAGTAACATTGAGACGGCTGTTTGGGAAAGAAGAGTTTTTACTGTGTTTATAATTTCAGTAATTCTGAAGAACTTTGCAATGTGGGAGGTCACTCTGGTCTCTGACTCTGCATATATTCTCCTCTGTGTGACTGTTTTTCATACTCCTAATTATTACCCAAGAGTGATGGATTTATTAATTTCCTTTTGTATTTCCTGTTTCTTTCAAAATCCAGAGAAGCAAAATTAAACATTTGTTTTACTTCAATATATCCCATTCAAACATACTCGTGTGACATGCACTATGCAGAGATGCGTATCAGGAAATAGCATTATTGCACAGCTTGATTCTCCACATACAAATATGACTCTCCTGCATACAGTGAAGCAGCATTCTTATTCTGTAATATGTCCAGTCTGTAAAATCATAACATGTTCTGGAGTGATACAAGCATTCACCAAGATGATTTTTAATGTTTTGCACTAGAACATCTTGATAATGTACACTAATGATCGATGTCCAATAGCTACTGAAGATGGCTGAGGTGCTGACCAGGATAAATAGAGTTGAGATAAAGAAAAAATGTCTCTGACATCAGAATGAGTTTTAGAAGGGGATTTGGAAATTGGTGTGTTTCTAAGCTCTGCAGCTCCCACTGAGGTACAAATGATCTGGAGAACTGGAATTTTAGTCATCACTTGCTGGAAACTATTTTACTGAACTCATAAGTATCTGCAAATGCAAAAATCTCCCTTCCTCTGAACAGTTATTGTGCCCTTCCAATGGAGGGGCTGCATAGGTCTAGGGTTGAAACAAGGGCCATAGGCTATAAAGGATGCTTAAGGAATTCATAAACCTTATCATAAATGTTACATTTTGTATTTAATAAGGGGTGAACTAGCCATTAGCTTGTCTTTTCTTTTTCTTCTCTGTAAATTTCTCTTGTTTTTTTGCATTATTCTGTAATCTGTGTCCATTTTTCATGTATTTTTTATTGAAAAATAATAGTAAAAGGAAATGTTAGGTACTAAATCACGATGATTTGCTCTTCTCAATGACATCCAATGATAGGTCAAGGGGCAATGGGTGCAAGCTGCAAGGAGGTTCTGTGTAAATGTAAGGAGAAACTTTTTCATGGTGAGGGTGATGTAGCACTGGAACAGGCTGACCAGGGAGGTTGTGGAGTCTCCTTCTCTGGAGACATTCAAAACCCACCTGCATGTGTTCCTGTGTGACCTAATCTAGGTGGTCCTGCTCTGGCAGGGCGGTTGGACTAGATGATCTTTCAAGATCCCTTCCAACCCCTAATATCCTGTGATTCTGTGATGATAGCACAGGTGCTTCAGAAATGCATAGAACCAGAAAAAAAAAAATCATATATAATAATGATGCCTGAGCAACTATTAATATTGAAATCTAACAAATTTACCTACTCACTGAATAGTATAGTGTAGAATAGGTTCAGGATACTGCTGATATTCTTCAACCCCAGATACGATTTGTCATTGGATAACTAGCCTTTTAAAGGGAATTGGAGTCAGTCTAACTAGTGATTAACTGTTTACTTCCAAAATGCTGTGGTAATTTCATTTATTAAAATGCAGTAATCACCTTACACTGTAAAAATTAAAACAAAAAAATTAATTTAATTTTCAAAAAGGGCACAAAATGAAGTCACCAGACCAAAGCTGGGTAACAAAAGTATTACCAAGGAAATTAATAAAGTACAGAGACATCCCTAGAGTGTAAGAGAAGTCTAGTGTGGACAAGGCATTATCAAATTCTTCAAGCTGCAACAGGGTGAACCTGAAAAATCATCCCATGACACATATGAACAGCAATCTCTTCAAGTGTCCCAAAACACACTGGGACCTCTTACAGCTCATGAATGAAGAGATCATCTTGGCCTGAACCTCCCTAGCTACCTTGGTTTAGGAACAATCCTGAAGAAATACTCTACCGTTTATACCTGCAGGGCAAAACACTTTTCTTGAGGAAGTTTCCCACAGGTGTCTGTCTGCAAACTTCTCAGGGACTAAATGACAGACTGTCTCTCTACATTTTAATGTCTCTCTTTCATAATAATAGTTACAGAACCCCAGAGAGGAAGTATCACCTGCTGAAGAGGTTTCAAGACCTGAAATTCCAGCACCATTGCTAAAACATATGCCTTGACCTACTCCCACTTCATGTTTTTCCTTTCTTCTTACTTCCTTCTTCTATTGCTCTCAGCTACTGCCTTTCTCTTCTCCTAAGGAAGACCATTATCTTATTATCTCAGATCTCTGCTGTACCCAGCATATGTAATTGCCACCATCAACCAACCCTGAATTCTCTGACTCACAAAATGTAAGTCAGAATTGAGGGAGCTCTAACCACTCTGTAGAGATGTTCCCGACCCCCTCACCTTCCCATTCAGCACTCCCACTCTCTGCCTTCTACTCCAACTGCTTCTCTGAAAAACATCTTAAGAGAATGGCAGTGGTAGGAACAGTAATGTTACCCCATCTTTGCTTCTGCTGAAAATCTTAATTTTTATTTTTAAACAGTGAAAAAGCTTTTCCAAAGACAAAACAAACAACCACCTCAGGATACTACTTATATCATATTCTTCATGGTAACAAATTAATGCCCTTTTCCCTAGAAAGCAAGACTGCAACCCTCCTTGTAATGTGTGAAGGCAGCCAGCATCACTGTCAGGCTGGGAATGGGTGCTAGATACTAGTCAGGGTTGCTGTTGTCAGAGGGAAGTTTGCCCAAATTTATATCTGAGAAACTAAGGTCTAGGGTCTGCCAAAGCTAACTTAATCTTGTTCCTTGCCAGAAACCCCAAAACGCAACAAATATATATATAAAAGTGAAAGTATCTCTTTTAGGAAGGATTCTGAAAAATATATTATTTTTCCTTTTTCTTGTATTTCCTTCTTCTGTCCAGACAGTCTCTCACTATTCTGAGCAGCCTCTGGATCTGTACTTGAGAGACCTTCTTCCATCAGTGTTCAATGCATGATTTCTCTTAAGGGAAAACTCTCCTCCTGAGACCCTTACTCATAAACATCATAGGCAGGATGCTGCAGCCCATTCTTCTTTCCTCTGCTGTTTCTTGTGACTTTGCCACTTCACCCCTTTGTTCTGTCTTTGCCTCCTTGCCCACTGCTTTCTGTGGACTCCTATATTCTCTCTGGGCTCTCTCCTCTTCTCCCTTCCAAAAAAAGAAAACCATTTGCACGCTCTTTTCTATCCCACACAACTACAACAGAAGTTGTACTATCATCTACTACAGTTTCTTCTCCCCGTATGCCAGATGACACATCTTACAGCCCTTGAGCTTTCAAAGGCAAGTCACAGTCAATTACTGCATGCCAGTAGCAACAGCTTCTTCCATCTTGTCATCTCCATATTTTTTATGTTCCCAGATCCTTCACTTTGTGCGCTTGTGCTACTATGAATACTGGGCATTATATGTGCACCCACACTGTGCAAAGTAGCACCGTATCAGAAATACACAACATGATCCCAGATACACTAACTTCAGAGACAGACTGTTCTGGTACATCCTTCTGCTTTAATTACGTTGTTTTGGTATTTCCACACAGCACAGTACTATACCAAGTGGTGAAGCCTGTTCAGAGCTGGCTTAGATGCTGCATCTGACATCAGATCAGGACTGGCAGCAGATTCATCTGACCTCTCACTGCAATTGGGATTCGGCATTATGGCTCCGGTCAACTCATTTCCTTTTCTGCTTACACTTCCCTGAAAGCATTCCAGTTTTCTCTCTCCCTGAACTATCAGCTCTTGCAAACTCTATAGATCATGTATGTGCTGAAGTCACAGAGAAGAAGCACAGCCTTTGGAGTGTGTACATTGCTGAGTGAGGACTAGGTAGGTACTGCTGGGATATCTGAAAGAACAGCAAAGGCAGTGTTATAATAGGATAGACATTACTCTCAGATATGTTTCTTAGTGTGTGTTTTAAGGAAGTACTATGGGTTCTTTGGAGGAACCATGCACATCTGCAGCACAGGTTCAGGCAGGCTCTCTCTTCTGTCAGTCCCTGCAAATGACTGCAGTAAAACAGTGTGAACAGAGCCGTCACACTCAATCTTCCGATCTGTGACCGATCTGCTGCCTACCAACCGAGCTGCACAGACAGTTGTCTCTGGGTTAGGGACAGAATTTACATGTAGATAGGCTAAGGAGAATAGCCTGGAAAAAAATGGAGGCTCCTAGAAAGTACCTGATGAATCAAGTTTATAATTTTAAGAGAATAAACCAAAGATCTAAAGAAAATGACTTTGCAATTCCAGAGCTGGAGAACACTTTTTGTAGGAGAGCTTAATGATGTGGTCTTTTTTTCTTAACTGAATCATGAGGCAAACTGCACACCAGGGTCATAGGCCCCATTCTTAAACTTTAACCTTGAAATAGATACAATACCATATGCAATGCGCTGGCCTGTTTTGTTAGGTAGTTATTATAATCACTGCAGTTTTGTCATCTATGTTAATACACTGAAGAGACACTGAAAAATCTTTTCTTTAGCTCTTTAAGGCAGAAGATGTAGTTTTATGACAAGTAAGAAATGTTTAACTTGTTGCATAAAGTTTGTAAGCAATTTCTCTCTCCTTTCTCTGAAAAGTAGAAGTAACAGTAGTGTCCTAGGAGGCTTTTTCTTCAACTACAGATATTTTAAAAAGCAGCTCTCTAGAAATGGTGTAATTTATTTTCATATTGATTTAAAAAAAAAAAAAGTTTCCTAACTAGCAAAGTAGGCTATGTTAACAAGGAAAGCAGTGCAACTGGTGCAGATCTGTACTGTGAAATAATTAGTCCCAGGGACCAAATGTTCACATAATGCACAATTTATGTTTTTTACTTTGAACTCATTCTAGTCTGTTCCTAGAGACTGAATCTCCAGTACCCACTGGAGGATGTCAGGTGTGCTCATGGAGCACACATTTCAGCTTAGTCCCATTCAGAGGGAGTTCAACCCATGCACTCAAGATCGCTCTGTAATATAAAACATGCAGGAGCTGGGGATGCTTCAAAAGTGTGTCCTTGATCATAACCAAATTGCTAATGTAGGTGCACCCATAATCTCAGATCTATTAATTAGCCTGTTGGTTTCTTTGTTTTTTCTTTATTCATGTTTGGTACCTAGTGATTATGTTTCTGATGACTAAATCATATTTAAGTTACCTTTGTGCTAACTCAGATGGATGTATAATGCTTTATTTCAGTGAAGTTGTGTCTCCCTTCTCTAAGGAATCGTTCTGTCAGTCTTATAATGGAATTATACAGGTACAATAAAACAAAATTTGCTGCTTTAAGGATAATTTATTAAGCAACTCTATTGCTAACAATATGGAACAAGGAATAAAATCTAGCTCACTTACTTTGATTCTACAAAGGTAAATACAATGTTTTTGCCTTGAAATGTAATATATATGCTGGAGTATATAAATCCACTTAGTAAAAAAATAGCCATTTTAATCTATCCATAACTAATAGATGGAGAGCCACATGTCCATTTGAAAGCATTTTAGCAACATTTTCAAAACCTGATATGAAATTTCCATCAACATTTGTGTGGCCAAGGTCTACACGCTTTTTATTATTGCATTAATTAAATGTGGTGAAGTGCTGATAGCCATTTCTACTTTTCCTAAAGTGCCAGCAGCTTGTAGAGAACAGGCAATAGTTTGATCTTTCTGAAGTGAAATTCTGAGGGAGAAAAGAGTAAAGATTATGATTTTTATTTAGAGTATCTCTTGGATGAAAATAAAAAACTGTAAAGAACAGACTGATATTATGCTGACCAGAAATGTATGTATTTGTATATATAGTGTATATAATTGTATTTTGTGTTCTGTAGAATGGCAATACAAATTACTGTGCTATTGCATGTCTGGGATTTTATTCCTCCTTCTAGCAACTATTAACTCTTCCTTAGTGTCACTGTATTTTTTGATATTGCAGCTTTTCCTACGGCCCTACTAGGGATTTAATCATCTAGTCTCTGCAATTCTATAGGTATACTGATAAACATAGGATCCTGTTTCTGGACAGTTTTTATTAAATAAAATACAATTAGGCAATAGAACTAATTGCTCTAAAAAGAAATTATTCTCATTTTTACTTAAATTGAAATAAAGCAAACATGTTCCACTATTCTAGAAACTAGACAGATAACCTTCCCACATGTATGTAGAATGCAAAACAATTACTCTGTTTTAAACATTAACTTTCTAAAATAGTGAACTACTGAGATAAAAGCTCACAGTGGCATAATTAGATATATCTTTATTAGAAATAATACACACCAAGATAATATAATATGTACCAAAACCTCACAATGGCATATTTTGTTAGAAAAAAAATAACCTATAAAATATAATTACACAGAACAATAAAAAAGGTATTGAAATATATGAAATTTCTAAATAACTATTTAAAGACAAAGGTATTTTTTTGTGCTTCTTTGAATAAAAAAAGGCATAATAACCAACAAATAACTAGCTTTCCACATCTCATAATTTTCTACCGATGACTTCCAAGCTGCTAAATCTCCTAGTCCAAGGTCAGGCTATTGCCCAAAACAATTTCTGTCAGCTGCTTGAACAAACCTCAATCAGCAGATACTTTGACCTTGGCACGAAATATTCTGGCAAGTGAGTGAGAAACTAATAAGAATGGAAAATGAAAACAATGATGACAAAAAGTTCCAAAATTTATACTATAATGCAGTAAGAAATGGCCTGAACAGAAATTAATTGATCTAAAAATATTGGAGGTCATCACCAGTTTATTTTAGGTCTCCCTTTATTTGTTGCATCTCCCTTTGTTTGTTGCCAATGGTTAATTCCTGGAAGAGTCTATTTTGATTCTGTGAGTACTCCCAGACCAAATGCACAACAGAGAAAGTTTTACTGTACGGATGCATTTGGCCACTCAGGAGCTATATATATAGACAACAGTGTTATTTCCCCAACATGATTTCTACCTACTCTATTTGTAGCAGCTCAGCACTGTAACAGCAAATGTGCATCAGAAGAATAAGAATAAAAATGCATTGTCATATTTGGCTTCAAGAGAGATTTGGAAAGGTTTTCAAAACTAATTTATTTCTTGGAATAGGCTACACTTCCTCTCATTTAAAGTTTGTCTTCGAGAATCTTTATGAAATGAAGAAAATGCCTGATGGTTTTAAACAAAACATGTCACTACTTTTTTTTCCCAAATCAAATCTGAACTACTAGATGCCTAGCAATCAGCTTAAGTTAAATGCAGCTAAACCAGAATTCATTTTCTTTTCCATCTCTGCTACTTCCTTTCTCACATTTCATAGAAAAATATAACCATCTTGCCTCTTTGCTCAATAAATTAGACATTGTCGCCTCAGGCCTGTCTAGGTTTTTATAAATACAGCTAAGTATTCCACATTTTTAGATGCAGCTTTCATGCACATCACTAAAAGTCTTGTTCAGACTTTCAGATTTTCATGAGTGGTAGTGATTTACAGGGCTACTGTGCAAGACTTTACTATCACACTAAACTAGTCTTAGGTATAGCTTCTTCATTAGCAGAACCCCAACAGCTTCCTGAGATTTGAGACAAGATCTGTGAGTGAGACAAGGAGTTTGCATCCGTGGTCTAATGAAACAAAATCAGTACATCCTCAGAAGAAATATCTGCAGGTCCCTGAAAGTCTTTCAAAATAAGCTGTATCAATTGATGTCTACTTAAGTAGAATTTACTTGTAAACTGGAATATAGCATATCTTAATCAAATAAAGCAAATGACAGGAATTTTAGGTAAAATACGTAACTGAAGCAATAGTTCCATCTTGAAAAGTCACTAATGGACTTTGATGTGTCCAGCTGCTACCTTAGATACTTAAGTCCATAAAGCAGATTTCAGAATCTGTTCTGTTTCAACTTCAACCTCTTAGAAACTCAGGTAGCTATATAAAAAACCTGCTGTATCTCCCTTCCCAAAGACTGGTTAACCCACTCAATGCATAACAATACAGACTGAGTGGGTGAGTCAAACCTCACAGATTGTTCACACAAATATTACACATTCCTACACTTTGCTGGGGGGCAGGGGGGGGGAGGGGAAGTCAACTGAACAAGTTCACTTCTCCCATATAAAAAATTTTCTGCAAATCAACTGAAATTCGTCTATATGCCTATGAATATTTCCCTAACGATAAAAAAGAAACTGAGAAAACCTTTTTGTGAGCATTCACATAAAAAAAAAATCAAATACTTCTATGTTATAACCTTGAAAACTTGCACTTCATCTTCAGAATTTGGCACTGAAAACTTTCATATGATACAACCAAAACACAGTGACAACTGTCACCCCAAACTTGAACGCAGCTCTGTAAGAAACTGGCAGTTGCACAGTTCTCAGTCATTGCAGTTCTTTCTCGTGTTGATCACTCTTTTCCTTTCCTCTTACCACACTGATGCACTAGATCAGAATGGAAGCCAAGAACCGTTCTCAAGTAAAAAATTTGCATTTTCCTTCTCTTAGCATTCAGTTGTATTAAAACTGTCCCAAATCTGCTTTTGGCATATCTTAAAAGACCATCAATTGCTCATCCAAAGATTCAGAAGCTTCAGCTACTTTATTAATGTGTGTTCCAGAGTTCAGACTAAATTTGTATACTGCTCAGTGACAGGAACAGGGCTGGAATACTTTACAAATACGTGTCACCCTCTCCGTGAAGGACTTAATCTGCTGCTTTGTTTGAAAAACTCTCTGTACTGTGTCCTAAATAAGCCATTTGTACCTTTTTTTTTATATTTCCCTGCCATTGCAGTCAGGCAGGTACCTTCCTAATTCAGCAAAAACTACAAAATGCTGTCAAAACATTACAGTCTATCTATCTCTTATCTCCTTACTAACGTTTCCATTGAAAGGCAGTGGGTAGTCCTTAGATAAGGTTAGGAATCCACAAATTCTGTTGGAATGTAAGGTATCTGAGTCTAAAGACCCTCACTATCAGTAAGCCAGCCACAAGCAGCTCTACCAAACAGCCCTAAAACACAAAGGTCAGAAGGATGGGAAGGAAATGATGACAGTATAATCCCTCATAGAGACCCATAAAAGCCCTTTTTCCCATATGTCTCCCAGAGAGTGGTTTGCATCTTGTAAACTCAGTAAAATTCTTCCTTTTTCTTCTCTCATTGGACAACTTTATCATGTTTATATAGTGTACTCCTGGCATTCAGCAACTTAGTTCACCTCTTCCAGCTATCTGATGGCTTTTTAAGGACCTTTATCAGGCAATTCACAGAAATTCTTTTGTACCATATCTGATTCCCCTATATGGTGTGAACAGCAAATGCTGTACTATCATCTAAGACATTTTGTTTCCTTGACCTTGTTTTCCTTGCCTAACTCACAAACTTAATTTCTCCATAAGAATCAGCACATACCTGCCACCTCTTCTTTCTCTAGTTACTTCTGTTTTTTAAATCCAACAATGAACTCTAACTCAAAGGGGGAGAACTGTGGCTTTTCATTGGCTCTTAGGAGCAGGCAGACATATTACAAGTTCTAAATATGCTAGTCCATAAATATGATAAACATTATGTTAAAGTTCCATGTCTTCATTAGCTTATCAGCCTGAAGATGGTAAGTGATGGCCCAGAATCACCTCAACTCAGACTTTTTTTCTGGAAGTGTAAAGGAAGAGAGGACATAAATTTAGTTTTTTCATCTCTGGGGACTCTCAAGTTACCATGCAGAAGTCTGGTAATACAGCATCCATGGCTGCCTCTGTTCCTGAATATCAAACATCAAAATCTATAGGCATCATAACTCAGGTGTGTATTTGCTACAAGCATCCTAGGAAGGGAACTGAACATGCATATCAGAATTACTCATAGGAAACAAACTTCAGCTGAGGTACTAAATAAGGCTTGTCAGACATTACCTCAGCCCCTGTACCCTGGACACTCTTCCTGCCCAACTCTGCTGTGATCCTACCATGTTTCCCCCCTTTGTTTGCTCCTAGTTACCACTGCTGTTCACACAGGTGGAATTGACACATGAGAAGTAAGCGGGCAGCTTGATGAGTTAGCAGCAATTTTTCCCCTTTCTGATTCAAGCATACTCTTGGCCCAATAGCCATGAGAACAAACACTTCCTATATGCATTTGTAGTAATTTAACTCTTTGTGAGTCCTTCTGTTTCTGAGGAAGCTTCCTCCTATCTGACCTGGTGATATTAAATCACAGGTTGCTATGATCTCTCTGCGATGGATTTACTCAAATACCAATTCTTGGGATCCTGTCTGTGCCAACTCTCCATAATCTCACCTACTTGCTCCCTAATTTTACTATAGTTCATATTACTATGTAAATGTTGTCCTACCAATCATGAAAAAAATCATTAGCCTTCCAATCAACAAATCACTTTTTTTAGGGTGTAAGGACATATCTAATTCAAAGAATTGTGATAAACTTTCCAAGTCATATATGTACTGGTGTGTATATTCCATTTTTGGAGGAAATTATCCTATCATGGTTGCAACTTCAATAGCCACCCTCTTCTAGTGTTTTGCATACACCAATCTTTCCTTTGTAAACATCAGATTATGCACTCTGAAGTCTTCTGAAGAACCCATAGTCTTTCTGAAGTTAAAAAGTTCTATTCATTTAACTATGTCTTTTTTGACTTTTGGAACCATTAAATGTTCAACCCATTATATGTTATGTGGAGATGATCTGAAGTATAAATTTGAATCTTCCTCAGAATAGTAAAATAGGAATCAATACTGTAAGCATCCAAAATGGAAGTAACGTAGACCCCATAATGCTTGCAGTGGTGTAGTTCCTTGTTATGGTTCTCCATGGCTTTCCACCCTGGATGCTGAGAGGGTCAAAACTGCCCTCCTTAAACTAAACCTCCACCTACCAGGGAGTGCATACTTTGGACCTTGCCAAGCTCTGACTCAGGAATTTTTGACTGAATACTCTTCATGATCTGGCTGATCAGCTGTGCCCTAGTTAACCTCCCAGTGGTTAAAGCTTTATCTTTATATAGTTCTGTAATCTCTCCCACTGGGAAATGGGAATACTCCCTCTCTTTGTTTCTATGGCTGAAACGCTAATTCAAACTGCTATTGTTACCTTCGGTCTACCATATGCTAGCCAAGTATTAGAGATTGCTGAGTAAAACTTTGCATTTCTCGTTTCCAGCCTCTCGGGTTCCCCTTGAAGCTTCCAGTCCCTGCTGCTTTGGCAAGGGCATGTCTCTGTATCCCAGTTAAAGTGAGTATCAGCCCTTTGGGACACAGCACCATCTAGTGAAGCAAACTAGCTCAGATCTTCACAGGGACTTGAAACGGCTGCCACCAACAGTACTCATAGTGGCACAAGCTGTCTCTACCAAGAGGCCCGTGTTTATAAGTCATCTGGAATCCATCACAGGAAGCTCCTTAGTTACTGTGGCAAAGCACAGGCAAAATCTTTAAATGCAGCAGTAATTGCTCTCCAAGATAAGTTCTCATATTTCAGTTGTGTTGCAAAAGTTCTCTGTACCCAGTGATTTCTAAATCCTAGCATCAGCACCTATGTGCCTTGTCTTTTCATGACAGGCTTCATTTTCTACTGCCTCCACAGAAATCTCTCACACTCAGCCATTTGTTCCCACCTAAATACACAGCCATTGTCGCTAGAATTAGCTCCATGTGTATGAATCGCCTGTAATGAGTCCTGCTAACACCTTCCTGTAGTCACACAATACCCGTTGGGTGAGGGATCCACGGAACTCCCAGCAGGTAACAATACAAAAATCTGTGTGTAAAATGAGTCAGACATGTTAGTCATAAGTGAGTTAAGACTTTCTTATATTACCCATAATATCTAAATGATTCCCACATTATTTCTCTGGCCTGGCTAATGCAGTATTTTCTGGATCCCATCATTCAGCATTCTGATACTGCATCTCTCTGGTGGTTCAAAGGATAGTTCCTGTACTATAATCTATGAATTACTTGGATGCATTTCTCAGGTACTTCTTTGCTTTGCCCCGTCCTATTGATCCTTTTCCGTTCAGTGTCAGGAACCTGCCTGCACCGGCCCTGTCTGCCAGGATTCATTGCTCACTCACCACATTTCCTAAGCTTTCACTTCCATGTTTTCAGTTAAGCTGTACCTTGTGCTCATCATGATGATGAACACGGCAACATAGCCAGTTTCCTTCACATCCCTCCCAAACCCCTTTGCCATAATGCCTATAAAGAACCTGAAAACACACAGGTTGCTATGGCCACCCCCTATAACACTGATAAATACAGCCTGGTTGTTTTCCCACTTCAACACTTTTTTTTTTTTTTTTTTTTATAGATAGATATAACTGTTTAGAGGGTAGGGACACTTATCTGCAGTTGTGCAGTGTGCAGGCTCAGTGATGTAATCAGTAAGTTCAAAACGACATACCGGATGAACTATGTTACTGAAAAACTGTCCCCTAAGGCACCTCCTGGCCTTGTCCGAGCCTCCTCCAGCAGCCTGCGGACAGCAAACAGCCTCCGTGCTGCCACGCTCCTAACCGCTGCCACGCCGCTCGGTGCCCACGAAGCTGCTTCAGCAGCCCCTCGGCAGCACGCAGCCGCAGAGACAGGAAAGGCTCTTTCACCCGCTGGAGGGAGGTGTGAGGGAGGACTCACAGCTTGTACCCCTCCAGCTCTGCGAGAGACTCCTCGCTCGTGCCCCGGGGGCTGCAGCCCTATCCTCGAGCCGAAGACCCCTTCCTCGGGGGATGAAGGCAGGTTTCGCCCCTCCGCAGCCCCTGACGGAGTGGAGGGTTGAGCGGAGAGCGGGCAG
>JAAGNO010001180.1:7770-31321 GCA_033439905.1 Ceryle rudis
GGTATACCAAAAAAAAACAAAAAAAAAAACCCAAACAAAACAAAACAAAACCAAAAAAAAACCAACAAAAAAAACAACAAAAAAAAAAAAAAAAAAAAAAAAAAAAAAAAAAAAAAAAAGGCAGCAAAAGAACAACCAACCAACCAAAAAACACAAGCCAAAACAACCAAAAAACAACCCCACATATAAACGACATTGGTTTTACCTGAGGAACGTTGTTGTGCAGGCATTTTAACCTATTTTACTAAGAAACAACTCAACTAAGTGCTTAAGAGCGTTAGAGAAAAAACATGGATGACAAAGAGGGCTACCTGAATTTTGTATGACTTGTAATAGCTCGTTCCTGCTTCACAGCATCCTCCCCACCATGCTATAGTATCATAATAGCTTCTCAGCCACTGCTATTTATTAACCAGCAAACTGTGGTAACTCAGTGCCAATTAGCCAATTATCTTAACACACCAACCTAATTCCACAGCCAGCCAAACAAATGCTGCACCTCCTTCAACAACGACAACCACCAGCAAATTCACCCCAGCACATACTCCCAGCTCTCACTTTCATGTTTCGTAAAATCACATAAAAAAACTCAACAATTGATTTATTCTAGTGAGCATCTTATCTTATCAGAGGACATAGTGGTACTATCTCCTCTGAGCACTCTTTTTGTGTTCATTCTGTGTGTAGTATCTCTTGAATTAAATATCCAGAAATTAGCTTATTAAGATTAATCTTTTGGTAGTCTAGGAGTGTTAGCAGCACAGGGATCTCCACGCAGCTTTTCCAATCTCCATAAGCTCTTGACGTATTGAGATCGCCTGAGCATTAGTAACAGTTGCTCTTGTTGGCAGTTACCTTCACTGTCAGCTTTGAGATCTGAACTCTTTTCATAGTGGAAAAAACAGACAGATTTCAATAGGGTTTCCTAAACAGGCTTTGGGCCACATAATGATTAAGGAGAAATGACGTGATATCATTTCCTAGATGAGACTGGATGTGAAATTTTGCAATCAGCTTTTAGGAAGTAACAATGTACATTCTGTTTTTACAGACATCTAGATATTTTCATATCAGACCAACAAAGCAATACAGGTGGGAAAACCCAGGAAAGGAAGGTTAAAATTTGTATTTTTGAAGGACTTGACTTTGCTCTGTACTAGATAGCCGCTGGCTTAAAACGGAGCCAGTTATCTGTATCTTCCACTGCTCCCAGATTGAGATTTGTTTTTCTACCATGACATCTACAAAAGATAATACATCATGATGTGTTTTCTGCTGCAATATTATTACTTCTTGTGCATTATCAATAAGTGAGATAAGACAGATCTGTTCTGGGTGTAGTGACAAGCTGGGGGACCAGGCTTTACCATAACACCGGCAGGACTCATTGCTAAGTGTTGGAGGACTCAGTGATGGAGCTTAGACATGTCAATGCTTTGGCCAGTAACCACTGGAGGACAATCCTAAATCATGAGATATTATTTGCTGTTGTTTTTAAAGGATGCAGGTACTGATCAGTTTTGAAAAGCAGCCAAAACACCGTGGGAGGTTAAGAGTCAGAATCACAGACTGGGAAAAATTGCTTATAAACAGATATAATTTAGTAAGCACCTACATATACTATGGAAAACTCCTGTAGTATAACTGATGGGTAGTAGGGGAGCACAGACAGCACAGATACAGTGTGTTATGATGTGACACAAGATCTTGCTTTACTCACACTTACATAGATAATCTCAAAACCATTTTTTGTACTGCTTCAAATAATTTGGCACTATCCTTTATAAGGTTCAACCTGTGAAGTCAGTTGTATTGGAACAAAGGTTGGTATTAATAATACTTTTTTTCTGTAAATTTGTAGATTTTATTGAAATATAATACAATGATAGTGTACATATTAACCTCATTGGCTAAAACAGAGCATAAAATAAAGTTTCAGTCTGCATAGGCTTTCTTCACAGAAATGGTTTCACCCACAGAAACGATTATAGCATTCTGGTTTTGGAAAGGGATAAGGAATTTATATCCTAACAAATCTCCCTTCCCATAATTCTCACTCCCTAATTCAGTGGGAGCTTGATCTTCCTTATCATCCCCTGCCCAGCACTGCATTTCACACACAGGTGACAGCAGTTCCTCCCTGAGGAAGTTCTAACAGCATATATGTCCAAAACACACTACCCTGTAGCCATCCAAGGAAGGGAAAAGGGGAAAGTTAATGCTACCAGGGATGGAACTAGCTTCCAACAAGAAAGTGCAAAATCTTATTTCTGTGTATGCAAAAAGTGTTGTCAAAATGGCCTTTTAGGGAATGTGCTGATGAATGTAATCAAGAGGATATCACACAGAGAAGTAAAGCTTACCATATGGCAAAAATCAGAAGACTCATGGGCTGTCCCCACATAAGAAAACAGCCTTTAGGCAGAGGTAACAAAATAAACAGGCAGCAAAACCAATGAGAAGCAGAAAGGAAAACAAGCTGTAAGTTGGAAGCTCCTCCTCAAGTATGCACAGCAAGAAATAAAGGAGGAAAACGAGTTATCAGTCATTACAGAATGGCAGCTTTTAGCCTAGGAAACAAACAAAAATCAAAACAAAACCAAACACACAAACAAAAACCAAACCAACAAACAAACCACCACCACCAACAAACAGATCGCAAAGAACAATTCAGTATAAAATAGAGGTTTATTGACTTACTAAATTAAAATCCTCTTCTCAGACAGCTCAAGAGATTTAAATGAACCAAAAGGAAACAAATTTAAAAACCACCTCAGGAAAACTCCATTTGTTTATTTAGTGTGTTTGTGGTAGTTTCTAATTTAAATTAGTTTCTTTGTCAGCTCTGTGGTAGAAATCTTCTCCTGGTATTGATCAAGATAACAAAGTGAAAAACACCTGGTGATGAAGACCTCTATTACTACAGTATTGTAATACTTATGATCATGGTAAAGTCCCTATGCTATCCAATTACAAATGTCCCTGTATTAGTAGATGCCCAGCTCTCTTACGTCAATGCTTTCTGAAAAGTTACTATCTTTGGAAAATAATCAATTTCATTGGATGTAATCATATACAGTACACAATAGATCTATTACGAAGGATGAAGAAACTGTATCACAAATAAGATTTATTACAGATGCATCAAGTCATTTCCCAAATGCCACTGATGTACTACATCTAAGAATATTAGGCAATGAATAGAAAAGTTAATGATCCTGTAAGTATGTTCTTTTTCTGGTGAACACACATATTTGTGCTGTAATATAAATGTCATGGACACATATGCAAATTAAAGGATTAGGTTCAAAACTTTATATTATTGCTAGAGTACTCACAGGTTTTTTTGTTTAGCTCATGACTCAGTAAGTTTTTGTATGGGTAGAAAAAAATATGAGCTTCACTGTTCATATGTCATGAAGTTGCCAACTCAGCTATACGATTCATGCACATTCCTTCCATAATGATGGGAGGCAGACACCTCTAGAAGGTGAGCACAACCCCATCCGTCTGTAGATTCTTGAGATGGGTTATATGAATTTCCCTCTGGAGCATCCTGTAATCTCTCAGTTGCCTGTAGAGGAATCCTAGACTTGCATAGACTACTTTGACACAGCAAATATTGTTTCTGTCATCTTTGTTTACAGTGCTCATCCCAATTGCAGTATTTTCATGATGACCAAAGGAAGTTCTTGTGACATTTTTTTTTATTTTTTAAGAATATCATCTTTGAAATCAAAATATCCTCTACTCTTATTAAATAAAATGTCTCCTTCTTAAGCCTTACTATACACTCACTATACAGTGAGCAAAATGATTTGAATATTTCAAATTCCTTCTTTTACAGAAACAGCTTCAAAATAAGATGGATATCTAACATGTATTGTAGGGACCATATATATGAAAAATAATGTCTTAATGCTTTGGCAGACTAGGATGCTAATTATGCAACAGTACATTGATGATAACGCACAATGCCCCAGTATGCAGGGAGTATAATTAGCAACCTACTAGTCTCATCTCAATAAAAGTAAACAAGAAAATATAGAGAACTCTGTGACCTTTGCTTCTGGATGTGTGTGTACGGAGATATAGTCTTGTTTTTCTAATTACCTTTGCTTTTACTTCTCTCAACCACATGCAGATTATTCACTGATCAGCATAAACAAAAAGTGCAAGTCTGAGCAATTAGACATTACAGGCTTCCTGTAAATGCTGTTGAACCAAATATATGTTTATATCTCTGTGAAAATGCATTACATACAGTTATGACTTATCTAAAGTTAGCTAGAAATATATACTCTTTCATTTAAAGTTACATAACAAGCTAGAGCAGCAATTGGTGATGGTTTTATTTTATTACAGATATGAGATTGACATTCTGCATGGCTGTGCTTGGACTATGTATCTATAATGTCCTGGGCCCATTGCAGTCTGGCAGAGTTATGGATGATATAATCTTCCAGTAATAAATCTCAGGGACTAGGATCCAATTACAGTTGATGCTTTTCCTTTAGTAGCATGAGAATCTGAACAAAAATGCTAGAACAGCAGAAAGGGAAATAGCTGGTCATAATTTTTTGAACTATAGACTGAAGTAGTTTTGTTAGAATATGTATCTGATTTCTGAAAACAAAACAAAATAGTGTTAGTGCATTTCCATTTTGATAGAACTTCAACCTAATCTATTCATCCATGTGATAAGGTAGAAAAAAATTTTCAATACATATAGAAAGTATTGAAAGTACAGATTTCATTTGCTAAATCATAAAGCAACATTCTTAAAAAAAAAATAAAATATCTCCCTTCTGCTTTCCCTTTTGCCCCATCCCATGAGCCGTGACAGTCATAATTACTACTGAATATACCTACTTCTGTCAGTGTGACTAGTGCTGTGAGGAGACGACAGTATACAGCTATAAAGAAGTATGGGAGTTGGGTAATATGTAGAAGGAGCAGAGGATGAGCAGAGGGTGACACAGAAGCATGATCGTGAGAGCTGAAGGACTAGGAATAGGCAAAGGAAATCAAAGGAAAGGAATAAAAAAAAAAAAAAAGAGCCAGAGAAAATCTAGCATGGTCTTAAAATTAATGAAAGTGTAAACTACGTGCTTTAAAAAGGACAAAAGCATCTGTCACATAGGAGCCAGTTAAAGTTACAGATCTTATTAGCCTGATGGGAAAACAGTTGCTGCAGATCCCACAGGGATGCTTTGTTTGCGTTATTAGGAGAGAAGTCACATTTTGTAGTACTGTTTCCTCATAACTGATAGGAACCAAGAACATTTTAACCTTAAATTATTGCCCCAGGCATGAAGGAAGATTAAAAGTATGCAAATTTACCACCCTAACATTTGGGGATAGACTAGGTCACGACTGCATGAGGCCTTTTCCACACCAGATCTATTACCTCTGTTTGCTAGTTTTTTCCTTAGCTATTTCTCCTTAATGGAGAGATATCATCCACTTGCTTCAGAGTTCCTGAACACTATCTCAACTTCACAGCCTGTCAACAAGAGCTAAGGCATAATCTATTTACTGCCCCAGCTCTGCCATGTTTCTTTTAGGATCTGCTCCTAACTTTGCTTTCACTTCAGGCTTACCAGAGGTTTGGAGCTCCTGTGGAAAAGGATCTACACACAATTCTTCCCCTGAAGACATACAAGTAGTTACTTTGACCTCCCATTTCTGTCCAGATTTCCAAATACTCAATAACTGTCTCCTTAATGTTGATCAAAAATAATCTTGCTTCTTAAAACTGTTAAAAAATATGTTAGATCCATCTTGGAGGACTCCACTCTGCATTTTGCTTCAGTCATTCCATCACTATAGGTGCATCCATGCATGGCACAGTTTTGTTTAGAGATAAAGACAAATATTACAACTTAGACTGCCTTTTCACTCAACCATCACTCACTTTTTCCCGCTAATAAAGAAATCATACTGGGACATGCAGGTTCTGGACTGAACAGCAACACATGCTGTTAACTCACAAATTTTCAATGTTTGCCCTAATGGTTACTATTTAATCAGTATGGTTACTGCCAGAGACAGACCACATTGTCATCACCCAACTCCACCGTATTTTCTTTTCCTTTATCTGTTCTTCTGAGCTATTGGAAGCTGTCATGTTTTTCTCCATGAAAGGCCACAAAACCAGGCAGCCAACCTACATCTTCCCATATCTGGAGTATTTTCAGGCACTGAAAGTTTTTTTCTGATTAAGTACTAAGTCTCAGGTTTTTTAAGTGATTCTCCTCAAGAGAATTTTAATTTCAAAAAGCATTAAACAGCTGGAATAGTGAATCACTGAAAACATAAATCTTTTTCTGAAAAGGATTTTAGAAACCTAGCTGGCTATTGCACCTTCAGCAGCACTTTTGTTATTGGGACCAGTGCCTGAGACTACCATCTCTTTCTGCATTAAATAGCAGCTTGCTGTAGAAACCATCTGGGCTCCTTGTGTAGTGAGGAATTCTGCCACAAGAATAAACAGATCCGATCACAACTATTTTCCTAATCGCCTGTATTTCCATACTGCCATTTTATTACTATTGAATATGTCTAAAATTGCACCAAGACCCTTTAAAAAGGGGGAAATTGTACTTACCTAGAAAACTGAAGCTGGCTGTTGAAAAGATTTCTTTTGATGATTTTAAAATAATATAGCTTACAAAGTAGTATGTCAGCTTAACACTCTCCTTTTCTTCAGAAAAACATTTATCTCTAGTTTTAGTGGGGTTAATACAGTTTACGAAAGAGACTTGAAGCCTATTCAAAACAAGTACAGGCTTAAGGGTTATAGAGCTATAAAGTTTTTAATTACATCTTCCCTACTCCCTAAACGAGAATACTGATCTAAATATCATTAAACAACACTAGCTGTTGTCTGTCCATCAGTTTTTCTCTCCTGGTCTTCCTGGAAAAATCAAGCTTATTTCTACTAGACCATGCATAATACCTTCTTCAGAAACAAACTGGAAAGCTAATAGGAATGTGCAAATGTTAAAATGCATGTAGCGATGAGAATAAAAGCTGATAAAATGGTCAGTTTGGAGCTATCTTTTTGCTGGCTTGAAGAAACCATAACTTCTTTATAATCTTGATAATATTACTTTATTATGATCTTAGAAAAATGTGTAATTCAGTCAGAATCATGCTATTTCAGAAGCCCAGCAAGGCAGTATTTGAAGCCTTCCAAGTAAGAAAAGAATTACACATTCACATAGTTCATACTGCTCTATTTTCCATCCGTCAAAATAATGAGAACAGAAATTGCTAGATTCTTAAATATGTCTCATTGCATCTTTCTTTTCATTATGATTTGAAGTTATCTATTAGAGTGCTTGCCACCCTCCCTGTGAGAAATTAAGAATATATGCATTCATCATGCTCAGAGCTACAAATGAAGACAGAATAAATACAATCTCATGAAGCTGCAAGCTGCTAGAACATAAAAGGTGTCCATATTCTTTCATAACAGAGTTGATATTATGCTATTTCAATCCATTATCTTATACAGTGTAACCACATATATTAGTACTGAAAATCTAGCATTAGAAGTGTCAATAGAAAAACAGAGCTGTAATTAAGGAGGAGGATAGTGATTATCAGCAGCAAATCAGATACTTATCAGTATGGCAGTAAACCGAGTGCTCCAGAACTGACTTCTACTTCTCCCACAAAAATCAAAACTAATGACATTACTGAGTCTGTACAAAACAGCCTGGTTTGAAGGGCTTTTACTCCAGGTGTCACACCGACAGGGTGCAGCGATCATGCTGCTATTTAGCTTATTGAATTAAACTACTTTAGGAAAAGCTGCTTCCAGGGCTGATGGAGGCTCAGAATCAAACCCAGATCAAATTCAGAAGCTGAAGTCTTCTTATTTCCTAGACACCAGCTGGAGGATTGTTGGAGAGAATGAGGATTTGAAAATATAAGTTGCATATTTTAATGAAGGTGTTTTGAATGGACTTGTACTCGTGTGTAAGTTTACGAAGTAATAATAATAAACATTTTCTTTAAGGATGTAGTAAAGTTCATCAGAATTTATGGATAAATAACAGTTTTAATAGCTAATGTATTTATGTTTTTTCCTAAGTGTATAACTGTGTTCCTCAAAGAAACACAAGATGGATAATATGGTCTGCAATTATTTTATGGGATTACCCTTTTAGCAAAAAAAAAAATATCAAAAATGTCCTTTCATATTGACATACCAGTTTAAATGTAGTTATTTTTAGTGTCTCCTTCCATCAGCTGCATTCAACATTTGTCTTTTGTATACACAACTAGCTACCATTTATTGAGCAGAATTTTCAGGAGACAGAGATACTAATGTGTCTATAACTTTGACATTTTCTACATGGAGGAGTTATAATAGCATATGTTAACAGACATTTGGAAAAGAGGTGCCAAACACACTGCCCCAGAGCTGATGTAGAACAGCAAGTAGAAATAAAGTGAGGTATCATCTAATACTGACCTCAGGCCCTTAAATATACATATTACAGTATAAGCACTATCATAACTTTTATCCAAATTTAGGAATAATTGTGTTGAATCAACACTACATTTGACAACAGATCAAAGCAATTTCTGGAAGAGAAAATTTGTTAATTGTGTCCCTGTAGAAAGAAATAAGGCATGACCCAGTGAACTTCTCAGTCCTTTTCCTCATTATCCAAAGTGTTGACACTATGCATTGTTTTAATAATTCCAGTTATCCATTCCAGTATTCTACTAAGTAGAATTATGTTAACTACATGAAAGCAAGAAGAAATCTTCACTTAACAGGTCTGTGCTTTTATGGAGTATTCTGGCTCAGTGCCGATTCATTAATCAACTATTCATTCCTCCTCTTTTTTTTTTTAATGTAGGTTTACATGTGTTTATTTTCCATCAGGTATTTGCAACTTTGGTAGGAAATGCTTTGCATTATAATTTACAATCATATAGGTTATTCTGGACTTAAATAAAGTAGTCCAGTAATGCAAGCACACTGCAAAACCGAAATCCTCTAACTCTTCTCTGTTGCCATCCTACCTTCCCTTCATAAAAATCAAAGTCAAATGTCCTTGGGAGAAGGGAGAGCAGGTAAATTTAGAACTTCACTGTCTTGGCAGTGGCACATTGCATAAACCTGATATTCTCCTATGGAAATCATTCAGGTTTTTGGAGTTTTTCCTGGACAGAAAAGCCAAACAAGAGTAACAGTGACACAGTAAAATTGTCCTCACTCTCACTGAAGTACATTGAGATCCCACTGCATATGTTACTTTTAGGTCACCATTGAGATCAATAATACATGTTTCCTAATTTCATGCTGTTTGATGTAACAGAGGAAAAATATTTTGGGCACTTTGTAGAAAAATGAGGATTGATTTTTTTAATGGGGGGGGAGGGAGGTGTGTGGTGGTTGTTTGTGAGGGGTTTTTTTGTATGGTTTTGGGGTTTTTTTTAATGAAAAAGGTCTGTTAAATGTGTCAATTTTTTCAGATATTATTTCTGCACAGCATTTAAGTAAAAAAATAATAATTACACCCACACAAAACATTTGTTCACTCTCACACCCTTTAAGTGCTTAATTACCATGATCTGGTAATATTTTAAAAAATATTTTAATCACCTTGTTTCCCTTCAGTATTCTCCCCTTTTTTAGTTTTTCTGACTTCTGCCATAAGGAACTAGCAGTATTATAAAGGTATTACAGGTTACATTTATAGCTTTTCTTTAAGCAATAAATAAGTTGCTTTAAAACTTGTGTGTAATAAAGAGATTTGTAACTTTATTTCCCTGAATCCCTACTGCACATAATTTCCATAGGCAACTCAAGTATACTTTGAGTTACCCCTTGCTAAAGTAAACATTGATTTTTTTTTTTTTACCTTCTTAACTTTATTCCTTTTTATTTATTTTTTTAAATAAGAAGGAATCTATTTATTACTAACCCAAAAGCATATGACATATATCAGAATTTTTAATATAATTTCTTCCTGAAGCTTGGCATTTTTTAGGATTCATGGTTACATTCAAGGATAAGCAGTGATTTTTAAGAACATTCAATTTAAAATACTTTTAAGCAATATCACTCAATATCATTCTAATTAATTCTATTTTTTCATTAGAAGCGTAAAGTAGTTCATGAAACTTTATTTTGCATTTATGCCAAAAAAAGAGATTCTCAGTTAAGACTGGTTTTTTTGTCAATTTATATCATGCTGAAAGAAATACTTTAATGGCATTTATATTGTATGAATATAGCTTCTACACACAAAATGAATATACTGCCTATATTGACAGAATTGGGTTATTTTTAGGGAAAGTTCAAAACACAATGACTGCACAATGTAAAAGCAGCAACAAACCAGAAGGTTGTCCCCCTTTTTCTCAAGCGGGATTCCCATTATCTTTAATACCAAGGGCAGATACTTTACTGTTCAGAAAAAACCTTTGTGACATGTGAATCCTACAGCCTTATCACACAGTCCAAAGGTCTTTGTTTTAAGCAAGAAAACCATGTGTGGCTCAATTCATTTCCATATACCACATAAACCCTTCTCCTACTTAGTCAATTAGGAGTTCCTAAAATTGCTATATCATTGATGACAGAATAATAATTTAGAGTGATTTGCATAACGCAGTTCTATCCTGTAAATGATGTGTCACTGAAATGCCTAGCTCCATAGCTACAGTCAGGGAAGATTGTTGATTATGACTGTGAATCTTGGCTCCCTTGATACCAAGGATGCTGTTACTTCTCTCAAATTGCCTTTCATTTGGCTGGTAATGTTGGAGTATGAAGAATGCTTGAATTTCAGTGCAAAAGAAAGCGGAGTCATGCATTTGCTACCACGGGAAATTTTCATTAAGGGCTCCATGATATGTCTATCCTTCTTTTTAAACTCTTAATATATACATAGGCTTAGTCTTTTCTAGGAAAACAGGGCTTCATCTCCCATAACAGTTACTGGGGAAGACAAACCCTGTAACTCTGAACATCCCTCCTTCCCCCAGCTTTTATTGCTGAGCACAGCACCATGTGGTATGGGATATTCCTTCAGTCAGTCAAGGTCAGTGGTCCTGGCTCTGTCCCCTTCCACCTTCTTGTACACCACCAACCCAATCACTTGCAGAGAAGTCTGACAAATTAAAAAGCCTTTGATGATGTCTAAGTGCTGCTCAGCAATAACTAAATCATGTTGCATTATCAACACTTTTTGATCACAAATCCAAAACATAGCACCACACAATGATCGTATTAAACTGTTATCTGAGTTAACATGTTAACAACTTGTCTATGATACCAAACACATATCTGTTTGCTGCTTAACAAAGATCTATACATTACAAGATATTTTAATATGACTGATAAATGCTACATTAGTGCTACACAGAAAATGGTCCTAGTAAACTGAACTTAATAGTCAAGACATGATGAAGGAAATTACGTTCACAGTTCAGTTGCTCCAAATAAATTAGTGACAAATTCCAAATTACTTGAAGACATCTTCCAAGTAACAGAGCTGTCTTTTCCTACAGACCCATTACTTGTATTTCCAGTTTAGGATTTGTTGAAGATTTTGGGTTTTATGTGTTGCCATTTGATTTGCTTTTAAATTTCAGTAAATGAAGAGATTGAAGTACATTTAAGAAGAAAAAGAAAAGTCCTCGGCCACACTGGTGTCCTGACCTAGAGAAATTATTCACAACTCATTGGCACACCCAGCAAGAATAGGAAATTCTGGATTAGCTCTTCTCACATCTATGGCATTCCAAATTTGTCTAGCTGAGGGACATCAATACCACTAGCAAGGAACCTGGCTGGTGAGCAATGTCAAATAGATTTCTCAATTATATTGCCATCTTTGTCCAACATTTGGGACAAGTAGATGACAAGAAGACCAGTGAGAAAAGGTGATAAACAGAATCAGAATTGAGTAAGCCATCCATGGGGACGTCTGTCTCCCAGAAGCCTGGGATCTTATCTCTCTAGCACTTCTCTGGCTAAAAGACTAAGACCAGTCTTTCAGTGCACAGTCAAATGGGAGTAAAAAATTCTGCACACACCAAAGCTAAATACTCTGTATAAGATCTGGGTAAACAATGTCTCCCAATAATTTGCAAGAATGTACTTGCTCCATGTCCAAACAAATGTGACTTCCCACCAGAAACCCAAGAAAAATAATTTAATCTGTTACTTGGACCTTACTGACTGCTAGAGATAATTTTATAACCCACTAATATATCTTTAAAACATTGCTTCTGTTTCAGTACGTGCCTTGTTTCTCCTCATGTAGATCTGTAGTCTGTGGAATATTTACTTGTCAACATAAGGAAGAATTTACTGAAATAATTACCAGTTACTACTTTTGTCTGCTTAACACAGCTAATACAGAACATTGGAATACATTGACTTATTCTACACTCAACAAAATACAAATATGTATGATGATGTTTGACTATATAATGTTGCTAATCAGTCTATTCAAGATGGCTGCATGCATATTATAATAAGTTCACATTTATTATGTATGTGCATGAACTGTATTAAGTCAATACATTGCTTAATTGTGTAGGCAGGAACTAATCTTCCCTGTTATTACACATGTTGCTACAGTTTACTATGACAGAAATAGCTTTTACTTTGAATCTTTCTGTAATATGATAGATTAACAAAGTACTACAATCCCACAAAAGACATCAATGCACAGGGATTAATTTGCTAAACTAATATTTTTTTCACTCTTACTAGAAAACTACTGTATTAACATTTAAATACCTTATTTCATCTGAGTCTCAGAATGCTGTTGTAGTCACTCATGTTTTCTGCATCTGTGAAATCTGTACTCTTTGCAAATATCAATTCATTTTTAACAAAACCCTAACTGCAGCAATTAGTGTTCTAAAGATAAGAATATTACATTCCTCAGGAGAAGCTGAAGCATATTATGTTAATTTGTTTGTCTGTTTATAGTGGGATACTTGCCTTTAATTAAGTAGATAAGTTTTAATGAACTCTTTCTAAATATGAAAGTTGTGATTCAGTTTTAAAAAGAGAAAATATGATGCTCAGAGCATTTTCAGCAGTGCTATTTAGTTCAGATGCTGTAATGACTTTTCACTTTAAGTGACAATCTTTATATAATCTGCTTATTTACCCTGAAACATTAGTCCATGAGAGGATTTTAATCCCTTTTAAGAAAATGAATGTAAGCTCCACATGTCAGCCAAGTCTCAAGCCTATGATCACGGATGTACATAAAACTTTGAGTTTGCTTTTGGCAGCAGGAAGAACGTTAGTCTTTGCCTGCATAGAATATTGCCCATATTCTATGCAGGCAAAAGGCATTGTACTTAGAGGACTGTCATTTCCATCCTAAAAATAGCAACTCAAATTCTCAGCACAACTAGTTAGTTTGAATGCAGCATTAAACTAGCTCCAGTTCCAGAGTGATGTAATTAGTGATACTTATAGCATCAATTATTTAGCATGTGATTACATGTCATAACCTGTGACGTGTTGTGCTGCATAGGATGGACATTCCCTCTGCTGCCAAACTAACACCAAAAAAACCCCACTCCAAATGCTGAGAGAGAAAAGAAAGAAATCTGATGATATGTCTGCAGACGTAGACATCCATGGTATAGGATGAGGGATGTTACTTCAAATAAAGGAACTGAAAATGAAACAAATACTACAACTGCAGTGTGACAGGTATGAGCTATCTGACACCCGAGTGCAGTCCTGGAGAACTAGGGATGCTCCAAGCAGAAAAAGAACAATTTGTAAAATGCAGGGTCGCACCTTGCAAGTAGAGCTACCAAGAAAAAGGCCTCTCATGAGCATGAACAGAACATGGGCATGCAAACAGAAAAAAGGCTGCTAGCCAGACATTGAGAGATGAAGCAAAATGCAGGCACTCCAGTGCCAACAACATAGAGAAGACAAGTAAGATGGAAGGAAAGTACAATAATGGACAGGATTTGAGCAGGGGACAAACCATATGTCCCAATGCTGCAACTGCCAAAGAAGTAGCAACACACATTATTTAGGTGATAGGGACATCCAATTAAGAGAAAAATAGTTATGGAATGTCTCAAGTAAATCTAGTGAGTCAAAGTACATGAACTTCAGGAAAAAGGCATCTATCCCCTTACTATGTCATGAGGAGAACAACCAAATTCATTCCAGCTGGCTTCCAGCAGCACAGATAAAGTACAACAGAAGACAGGTACTATGACAAGTCCTCATTATCTCCAGCAAAATCAGTTGGAAGATTGTAAAAAAAACCCCACATTGTTAATTCAAAAATATTCTAAAAAACTCCAAGATATGTCAGTGCTTGTTGTTTACTATGACACACTGGAGTGCCATCTATTGTTACGCCATTGGAAAGTACAAACTAGAAATTGAGTGTCACACACCAGCTTAGTTTTGATGTGACAGAGTGAACACAGAGACTGCGAGCTTTCTCTAGTGTTCCAACTAATTTCAAGGGCAACTTTAAATCCATCGAGATCCACATGTATAAGCAATAGAACTACTAAAATGCAGTGTTTCATGACTTCTGCTAGACTTACCAGCAGCAAATCCAGCAAACCTGCAGAGCAGTGAGAGCTTCATGTTATTTATTCCATTTAAAACACATGGGATGACTGATTAAATAAAAATCTTCTAGTATTGCAAGGATCTATGCAAATCCAAAATTACCAAGAACAGAAAGAAATCACAACCTGCTACTTGCAACCGCAGCCATATTGGCAACTTCGGCCTTCCCACTGTTTTGTGGTCAAGAATGGTGTTTTCATGTTGAATGACAGGTTCCTCCTAGAAGTTATTAATGGTTGCAAATGTTCCAGGCAGAGCACATTATCCAGACTATGTTGTAAGGGACAGGAGGACAGAAAAAAAACCAAACCAAGCTACTGTTTACTGACACGGTATCTAATTTTTCTATTACAAATGGGTCTATCAACCTTTGAATTAGCCCAGCTATCTAAGGGGAAGACTGAAATTGTAGGCTTTTCCAGTCTCTTGACAAACCAGGGAGTCACAGAAGGAAATGACTTCCTATCAAGGTAGTAATGTGGAAAAAGTCAATTGCCCTGAAAGAGACCGAGGAAAACACAGCAGGTTTGTGCCATAGCATCATGAGAGAAAGAAACTTCACATCTGAAGACAGAGAAAAGCCAGAGACAAATGAAGGTTTATATCTTTCAGCGGGTCTGATCACTTCAAAAGTTGAAAGTGTGTGATAGCTTGGAGATACTGTTTCTTTCCTACACTTCATAAATAACCCAGGTAATACTACTCAGCCTAGCTGTGGCTCATATTTTCAGGATGATTTTACCAGGAGGATAGCTGGTAAAGTTGTTCGGCAAGGTGCTTTGCATCTCATGGGGCTGTGAGATGTCTTCTGCCTTGCTGAATTCAGTGCTCACATATAGCCCACCTTAAATGTTTCCATTCATGTTTTTAAATAAAAAGCCCAGCAGATACTCACTGAATTTAATACTAGATACCTAAGAGGAATAGTAAGAAAAGGCAAGGATATTTGTCTTATAGGGAGTCTATCCAATCCAGTATGCCAAAGGGGACAAATGGAGGTCACCTTCTGTGTCTCATGGCACCTTATGGGATATTCTGACCATTTTCAATAAGGACAACATGTTTTAAGAAAAAAGAAACAAGACGACAACAGTCAATATTTTGATTTAAATATTTGTGCCCAAATATGTTGTCTTTTACAACCAGCAGACATATTAAGTTACCATATGTTTTGCCTTTATAGAAAATTTAAAGAATTACCTTTTTTTTTTTCCATGAAATGGGTCTATTTTGTCAAAAATACTTAAAGTACTTTCTTTTGCGTGTTTAATTATTTGCAACAATCTTAATTTGAGTTTACTCAACAAGGTTAGAAAAAACCTAAAATTTACTCAGACATTTGCACAGTGTAAATTTTTGCCAAACTGGAAATTACACATACATTTGTTTTCTCTATTCAAAGCAATAAAGTTGCAACCTTCTTTAATGTGGGAAGAACCCCACAGATATAAGGACCTGCAAGTGCAGTTTGACTGGTGTATCGGTCAAAATACGTCATCTCTAAAAGAGCTAGAAATAAAGAAGATTGCTGCTGTGGAATGTATTTATTTTAATATAACTTTCCTCCAGCAAATTTGAATACAGCTTACAAAACAGACATTAACAATTGCATAGGAGAATTCTGATTCATGCATAAATGCTACCAGCTGGACTCAAATGCAAATATTTTAGTTGTATTCAAAATACAGACAACTACAAATGAATTTTCTGTTTCCTTGTAAATAACAATCACAAAGTAACAGAGAATCCCTAGATTACAAGAATAACTTGGCTGCATTTACTAAACATCCCGCAACCTACTCTTTTAATATTATAGCAATTAGAAGACTTTCAAGTTCTCTAAATCTACTTAACTTAGGTGTTTGATGTTAAGCAAAAATTGAAGTACAGTACCCTAGTGAAACCAGTAGATATTTTTTTATCTACACTCACATTATAATTGTGTTCATAAGTTCCCTAGGAGAAAAAGAGACAGTCATCAGAATATTTGAAGCTTGTCTTCACAGTCTTTCTGCATCTGAAAAAAAAAAAAAAAAAAAAAAAGAGAGAGACTTTAATTTACATTTTAATTTCTTGGTTCTTGGTTTGAATTCAGTAGGATATCTAAGAGAGTAAAGATGACCTCTCTCTTTTTTCCTGCATATTTTATGACAGCACTTACACTGTATGTTACTGCAGTTACATAGTTATGAGTCAATTTTTAAAGCAATTTAATGTGGGGTTGGTGTTTTTTTTCCTTTGAAGGCTTTAAAATACAACTAAATCATTTTTTGCTTTGAAAATTCAATTAGAAGTTTTAAGTAGCCTTAAAAAACCAGATATGTCAGAGGAGTTAAATGGTGTCTCTGGGGTACACCTAGAAACTCCATTAGTCTAGTCAAGGAACTTAACCTGTACCAGGTTCTTGCAGGGACTTCCACTTAAAAGAGGATCTTTAAAGCATGATGTCCCACAGCAGACCAACACAATGCCTCTGCCTTGGTTTAAAGGGACCCGTGAACCTGTAGCTCTCTCCCCTGCTTCTGCCAATGACAAGGAAAGGCGGGTGGGAGGAGAACACCTGGGACATCACTCCTACAAGGACTTGTGCACACAAAACGTTAACACACTTGAGCCACAAAATCACTCTTCCAAAACATGGGACAATGAGGTGCACTATATCTTCTATAAGGGGCAGAGGAGAGCATCTGCTGTATTTTCACAATATCTGTGACATTTGAGAAGCTTTAGGAAATTTTATTGCAAATTAGATACATAATGATGGCTTCATTCATTACTGAAATGTCCAGAAACAAGCATTTCTACTGATAATAAAGGGTAAGAGCCTTTTAGCAATGCACAACACAACAGTTTAGGAGAAAAATGAGGAATATCTTTTCTAACAGAAACTAGTGAGGAATTTTTAAGTAGGTAGAATGTAATTATCTGATTGAAATTAAGCCATGACATTGCAGCTTTCACCTCTACTCTTGAAAAAAGTGCCATGGGATCTGCTAAATGACTGCATGTGGTCAGGACCTCAGTTTTATATCTCATTCAGAAGCATGGTGGGAAGGGATGTCAGCTCAGCATTTAAAAACCCCATTTGTTTTACATGCAGCTTGGGAATATTTTTAAGCTCTTACTTTTTATCGATTTGTTCTTAATACTCAGGGAGAAAGAAAGAGTTTTCACAAAAAGGACTGCAGGTACAAAATACATAAATGGTCTCCCTGCACAAGAAAAAAAAATATCACTGGCAAGAACGCAAAGATCCCAAATCATTTGTGTGCTAAAAATACATAGAAAATATGCAGGGAATTAAAAAAAAAACCCTTAAACTGGAAACTTTGATAAATACTCAGTAGGACATATTTGTTCATATTGGATATAAATATATCCAGAATATAAATGGAAAGGATTTCCACTAGGGTAAAATAAAACCAGACTTTCTTCAGCCAGAGTAATGATTTGCAAATAAAACAATTTTTAACACAGCAACTCAAATATGCCAGACACGGGACACAGATATATGTGTGTGTCGTACTAAAAATAAAACTTAGAAAATGGTGAGACTCTTCCTTACAGAATGAGCTTCATCACAGTGACCCTACAACTTCAGGTTTTATCTATACTCTACTTGAGAGACTCCTGTGTTCCTGTAACATGAAGGATGGGAAGCCAGGTACTCAGACCATGGAACATTGTAGAGCAAAGTTGAAATCTCCGCATTAACTCTGCTTGCTCCTGCAGTCTTGAAATATGATTTCCATCAGCAGCATGAATAGACACAAATAGCCATAACATACAGCAGAACACCTTCACAAGTTCTATACCCTTCTTTGTAGTAAGGCAAACACAGCCTTCACCTCTGCCTTGATCTGAACAGTGAGTCTAAGCTTGGTGTCCTGAAGCTCTAGCTGCTCCTGAAACCTGAAAATTGACGTTTCTCCAGCTACCCTGCCCTGCTTGTCCAACCCCACTGGTAAGACGGGTCACTCACATCATGCTCTGATACACTTACAAATCAGGATCTGGAACACAAAGTAATGTTATCTTACCTGTTTCAAGCATCATATAGAAAAAAAAAAAATCCCCAAGAAAGGATATTCTAATTTGCAGCATCTAAAATCAGTGGTCAAAAAGCATGCCAAAGCACTTTCCCGTCTCCATTACTTTGAGCCTGATCGGTATAAAAAGTTTGTTAGTGAAAACACGGATTTGGATTTCCTCCTTGTTCTAAAAGTTTGAACCAACTAAAAATGATCATAACAGCTTTCTAAACTTTTGCTGAAGAGGCAAGACCGTGAAAGTAAAACACAGCAACAGTCTCCATTAATCTTCCACACTACTCCATGCTTTATCCTTTGCTTCTGTTTCGCTAATCCTTCTGTTCCCAGAGGTGATGACTCAGATAGGTTTACTTTCTTTTTGAAAAACTGTTCCACTTCTTACCAATAAAGCATCAGACTCTTAATCCAATCTTTATACAGTGTGCACAGGATATTTCATCCCATTTGCAGCAGAAATAGTTACATGGACATAAGGAATACACTTATATCAGCATTATAGCTCAGATCAGGAGTTCATGTGGAAGCAAACCTCTCATGTTATTTCCTTTGTTGTTTTCTCTCTCCATATCTCAGTCTCAGAGCACACAGGTTTGATTCCTTTTGGATGTAAGGAAGGTGTGCTCTCATATGCACACACAGTATGTAGCTCCTAAACACTTCAAGATTTTATTTTTCTAAAATAACTTCCAGATAGATAAACAGAAGTGGTCTTTCAAATTTCCTTTCCTTCTTTAGCTCTGAGAGATGTGAATTTTTATTGTCTAATATTGTAATGAAAGTAATCTGCCATCAGTTTACTCTTAAGTTGTCAAAATGAATCTTAGTTTCTTTTCAGCCTACACTCTTCTTACCTCACAGCGTGTTCACATGACAACAAAACCACAGATTAGTAGCAAAGGCAGTGCCTGGGATGGGTGCAGTGTGAGCCAAGCGCAGCACAGGCTCATCTGCCTTCCTGTGGTGGACTCTTCCCTTGTTAAATTGCACCCAGCTTCTTGCAAAACCAGCTTCTTCAGTTTGGCAGAGGGGTGGTTGTTTCGGTCCACCCATGAAAAACATAAGAATGAGTAACCGTAGTGTGGACAACCAAAATACTGCAGCCAGAGGATGAAAAAAGACACCGTGGGTTATTCAACAGCATCCTTTTAGTGTTTATTGTACATGTCTATCCTCCTTCCATGAAACAACTCCATTCTCTGATTTCAGAAGCTGCCCAGAAACTTTGGCTTTGCCTTTCCAACTACGTAGGAAATTTGGAAGCCTTTTACAATGGAAGATGCTCATGTCACACATCTGATATATGCTGCATATACGTCTGTTTCAGACAATTCCAGATTTTAAGAGCCAGCGCTCTTAATAAAAGAACATGGACAGTTACAGCCATTTAAAGATAATTATATTTCAGGACAAAGCATGTTTCCTCACATTTGCCTCACAAAATGTCACTATTTTGTTGCCTGGCTGCGCTCCTCTAAATTCAGGCAAAACACCATTTCTGCCCTTTAAATGTACTACTTACTTATTGCTGTAATTACAGCACACTAGTTTAAAGGTTCTATTATTACTTTGGACAGCTTAACATGCTGTTGTAGGAGCACTTCAGAGCCTTTTGTTTCAAATTTCCATCATTAATCAGGCCAATGTTTCTGTGAAAATTGAATATTTACAGTTCTGATAACAACGTGTGTACTTACGAGCATCTGTGTTCATAAACAGCGTATAAAATACAGGTAAACCAGCGGTCACTGTGTACATAATACATCTTTCTTATGTACTGGGAGTAGTATACTTGATAAATCTTTTTTTTCCTGTCATGGCATAAAGACAGAGTGGAGCAGTAGCATGCAGTCAATGCACTGCTCATCCTGCTCAGACATCTGACTTCACTTTTACCAAACTAGATGTGATGTTACCCAATAGGGCTCTGTATATTTTTCTGCTGTGGCCCAGCACATAGATAATTAAAGCTCTGGACATTTGGCATAGGGTGTGTGGGGGGCCCTCTCCCTGGCTCAGCCTCCCACAACAAACTTACAGCTCCTAATCCTAAACACCAGCTGCACAAGCATTTTTCCATGGCAAGCACCCCTCTAATAGGGAGACCTCATCATCCAACCCTGCTACAGGCCTAGTTGCTATGAGCTTTGTATGCAGGTGCACTATGTTCAGAAACAAGGAAGGAAAGCAAGAAGATAATTATTGCAATTAAGCATTCTTCAATAATAGGCTAAATATTTTTATTATGCTCCACATAGCTTGTTGCATTAATTTATTACAACCTATCATGTTTGGCTTTTCAAGTAACAATTTTCTTGTCCTAGCTTTTAGGTAGATGAACAGCTCTGAGACACAAAGTCCTCAGTCAGGTCCCTTCTGCCTGGCAGCAAGCAGAGCAGCATGAGATAATATTTTTTCACCAGCAAAGACCTGAGCTCCTATAGAAGTCTTACTTATAATTTCCAGCAATATGAATTAAAGGCATACTACAGGTAATCCTTATTTAACAATGTCTATCTAGATGTCTATTATCATTAGCTGATCAGTCACAGTTAGGATTTTCAATTAACAACAAAACTGCAGCTTGGCCTGCATATGGAGGAAAAACAAACAAACAAAAAAACCAAAAAACCAACCAAACAAAAAAAAAAGATATTTCTAAATCTCTGAGCTGGGCTGGAATAAGCACAATGCCTGCACTCAGGCATCAGGTCCAACTCAGCCCTATGTTCTCAGTCTTCCATAACAAAACATATATAAATTCCCTAAAAAAAAACCCATTAAAAATGGAACTAAATAGTCACTCTCAAATATCAAATTATACATATTCCATTGTTCAAAGCTATTTGTAATCGTACAGCACCCCATACATTTCCAGACTGCAAGGAAATCAATAATCTTCCAATAGTTACTGCTAACGACCACTTACAAAATAAGATTTTTGAAGTACGCTCTCCCTTGAAAGCCCAGCCCCTTAGAAGAAGCCACAGAAGTAGTAATCTCTAGGTTAGAAGGAGTGACTAATTTAAATGAGGAAATAAAATACTGCTTATCGACAATATGAGAAAAAAGTAAGTGCCATGAGATTTAGTGGTGATACTACTGCTTTGATTCCTGGTGCTCAAAGCAATAATCCATGAGGTTTAAAATTCAAGTGCTTGACTGAAACTCTGAAAGCTCAAGTGGATTGTAAAGCACAATTGATAAAAGTACATCTTTAATTAGACAATCACATTATAGGAGATTTCTTTTATGAATGTTAGGGAGGTTTGAAAAACTATCAGAAGTTGTTTATAAAAAGCATGCAGCTCTAGGCATTTTTTCCCAGGAAATCTCACGAGTATGAAAAAAAAAGCTATATCTTTTTTAAAAGCGATATATGAGCTAAACACCTATGATAAACATACAGACATGTGATATGTGGACATGCCCTAAAACTGATGCTGGGTGGTCAAAAATCCTGACAAATCCAGAGCACCTCTAATATAGGGAACACAATGTACAGTTTGCAGTTTTAAGGGGAACCATGCGCTTTCTTTGTTATTTCACATTTCGGCTTTTTTCTTCTCTGACTCAGTATTTCAGTGGAGTAAACTGCTTTTAAAGTGTCACTTGAGGCACGTTGTACCTCTCCCTTGCCTCGCGTCACTCAGCATGCGCCCACTTGCTTGCGATTCATTGCATCGGAAAAACCTGCTGAAACAATGAGAATTCACAGCCAAACCCAAATTGTAGCAAATACTCCTAGTCATGTTCCATACAAAAATAACCCATTTCATATAGTATATCAGCTTTCATCCTTTCCATTCCCATTGTATTCTCGGGATTATTTTAAATTACTCACTGGTTATTAAATTCTTGTCTATTTTTGGATAAGAGAACAATCATCAACAGGATTAATTTAAAGGGATTTGTTTGTTTTCTCCCATGGCCAGGGGAAGCTGAATCCTGAAGAGAAAAAAAGATTGATTGTTAAACCCAGCCGGAGCAGTATTGGAAGAGTCACAAGCTATTGTGCACAGGTGTCTGCATTTTATCTAATGTATTAAAAGAAACACTCAAAGAAGTTCCAGCTTTTGTTTTCTGCAGGCATTATTCACTGCTGTTTAAGAAATAGTAATATTTGTTCTAAAGAAAAAGGATGATATTTGACTCACCCAACATTCAGATTCCCTATTTTCCATGCGCGCACACACACCGCACCCCACTGCCCCCAACAAGTGCATTCATTAAAGTCTTCCTGTTTGTGAGTATAACTTGAAAATTAACTCAAAAGTTGTAACCCTCATTTCAGCCATTCCTGAAGCTAATCTGCAGTTGGGAAATAACTAATACCTTAAGGGTTTTCATATACCCCATTTTTTTTTCCTCCATAGACTATACTATCCCCTAGAAATTCCTTAAATAATAAACAATGTTAAAAAAATAAAGACAAAAACAACTTTCATTTTGCTATATGACCAGTTCTATGTGTCTGGTAGGGAAGTGCATGCACAAGATATTAATTGATCTTCCTTAGTAAGGAAAGATAGAAATAGAGAAGTAGAAATGCTTTTATTATCTGCTTTCCATTTTTATTATCCCTTTCTCTACCAGTGTATACTAATAATTTTTTCTTATCTCTGGTGATAGGACTTGTAACCACTATAAGCTTTTATCCCATAACAATCAAAAATATCTCTTCCTTATTTCTTTGTTTACTACATTTCTGGTTTATACTTGCTTAATAATATATCATTTTCATGTTTCTCCTTTCATGCTATTAACCCACTTATGTAGCTGTCACTCTTTCTTTTCTTCCCCCTCAAATCTTTGGTAAACTAATTCCTGGGAAGTCCCTGTGGAAAATGTGTATGCAAA
Organism: Ceryle rudis; assembly: GCA_033439905.1. NCBI lineage: Eukaryota > Metazoa > Chordata > Aves > Coraciiformes > Cerylidae > Ceryle > Ceryle rudis. Next base: position 31,294 of record JAAGNO010001180.1, read on the forward strand.
AAAGAAAAAAAAAGAAAAAAAAAAGAAA
>JAAGNO010001181.1:0-14052 GCA_033439905.1 Ceryle rudis
GCCAGCAGGGCAGCCAGGTAGATGGCCAGGAAGAGCCCGAAGGTCAAGAGCTGCAGCTCCCGGGTGCCTGCGAAGGGGACAGCCCCGGGGTGGGGGGAGCTGGGTTTGGTGGCCGTGGCGGACATCGCGCCCCTTGTGCCGCTGTTATGGGCTTGGTGGCCTTGGTCCCTCCTGGCTGGCTTGGGGACAGCTGTGGGGGTGGGGGAGGAGGGGAGGGCGCAGGTTCTGCTGTCACCACAAGGGGGCGGGGGGGGGAAGAAACTGAGCCAGTGAGGGCAAATTCCTCAAATAAACAGGAAGGGGACTTCATTGCACCTGAAGAGGAAGGGAGGATGTTGGCTTCTACATGCCCTGTGCAAAAAAATGTAATTCATCACTACCCAGCATGCCCTGTGCATGTACTACTTTTTATGGTGTCAGTAAAGACATCACGGACAAAAGTCATTACCTACAGTGTTAAATTGTCAGATTACTACTTGAACAGGAGCAGTTGCAGGTGTGAATACAGAAGTGTATTTGTGTGTGTGAATTTGTTTGGATTTTTAATCCTTCAAGATGGTTCTTTTTGGATGTTTCTTTCCTGAATAAATATTTTGGCATTTGATAGTAGAGGGTAAAACTATTTAATGTGTTGGTTTCCAGTTTGCTGTGTAAAATACTGTGTATGGGCTATACTGCTGATGTGGCATGAAAGTGGGCAGCTGAGAAGAAAGCTACTTAAGTGCCTTGACCTGGTTGCTGACAGCATGGGTCAGAGTGAGCATTTTGGAGGGGTGTAAGTTGCTCTGAGAGCATCTTAGGCATGGTGTGGAGAATCTTCAACACTTCTGAGAGGAGTTAGTTGTCTTCTCTGCAATAGGGAACAGACTCATAGTTAAGTCACAGCTTTCTCTTCAAGACTTTCACTTACGATGTCTGAAGCACTGAGCTGTATTTGAAAAAACAGTTGCTCTGATTAAGTTTAGAGGTGGGGGGTTATTTGGGAGCTTTTGTTTGGTTGTTGTTGATTTTTTTATTATTTAAACAGTGTACTTCTGGAGATCAAACAATGTCAGTGTCATGTGGCATAATCATTTCAAAAGAAAAGCAGGGAGGATATAGTTCCACTCCAGTTGCTTTAGGATACTATCACATCTCAGTAAAGTTTTTCTTATATTTACATATCCCAAAGCATTTGTCATTCACATTGACCTTTCTGGAATGTGTGAAACCTAAGGAGTTCTAAAAAAGCAGGTGAATTTTCATTAAATGAGTCGAGGTAGATTTTGGAGCTCATCTCCAGGTATGTATATTTGAGAGATCAGCTTTTATTGACTACAGATGATGATAAAATGCAAAGGTTATTACTCTTGAATCACCTTGCCGTTTATTGAATAGTACAAAGTCACTTTAATGAAAAACGCTGACTAACATTCATTGAGCAATTGTAACAAAGGTTTAAAACTACTGTCTCCCAGCAGATGTTTTGCACTTCACCTGTCAGTCACAACTTTCTTGGCAGAATCAGCAGAAGGCAGTGTGTGAATCACTCAGCAGCAAACATGACTAAGGCACCAGTCTGTGAAATGGAGCAGCTGAAATAGAAGAAGGTAATTTTTTTTTTGGCTTCCCTACTAGAGGAAACTGCAACCTTTGGTAATGCCAAGACCTGGGTGCAGTAACACCTATTATTACTACAGTGAACTTTGCCTGAGGTTTTCTGTTCAATGTTGAGTCTGATTCTGTTTAATTGTAGAAGAGCAGCCTAAGGAGCTCTTAATTGGATCCTTTACTGGCCTGCAGTAAAGTGGGCAAGATTTATTTAGGAGTGGAGCTTGTTATGTTGCAAATAGATCAGTTTTCAATGCAGAATTAATCTGCATGTTCAAAATTACTGTGTTACATAATTTCACAAACAGCAGACAAACTTGTCCATAAGTTCTTTGATGGTGACTTCATACGATAACGCACCATTCTTTGTGAAGCTTGTTTAATCTTCTAGCTCACATAGTGGTGTTTGAATCTCTTTTTTTGAAAAGACTTTAACTATTAACACATGTGGATGACTATTATTTTAGCAAGTTATTTGCTTGAAAAATGGACATTCATTCCTCAGATGCTCAAAATAAGCTTCCTTAAAGAAGTATTTGTGAATAACAAGGATACATGTGCGGTGAAATCACTGATGGATCAAAATTTGTCTGAAATGCTCTACAGAAAAATTCAGCAAGCACTAGCAGATTTCCAGGTAGAAATAAGCATTCTTGTTCCTCAGAGAGTGACAGCTCCAGTGAAACACAGCAGTATATGTATACATATATATAAATATTCCAAGTCAAGGCGGTGAGATAGCCATCTGAATTTCATTGAAGACAATGAGAACCACGTGGCCAAATCCCCACTCACAATATAAAAATTTTTTCTTAGTACCTCTACGTAACATGAAAAAAATGTTAAATAATGAAACATTGCAATTTTAAAGACTTTTTAAATACAAAACACATCTTAGCCAAGATGTAAAAAAAGGATGTAAAAATCTTGGCTATGCTAAAAGAAACTTTAACAAACATCAACCATTATCATTTAGAAACACATCGTTTTCATTTCATGTTAATGAACTAACAAAGACAAAGTACTTCACTATCTACTAGCTCTACTTGTTTGTTTATGTCTTCTAAAAAAGATACAATTTAAGTAGAATTCTCAGAGAAATTCTGGATGGGCACTGTGATTATTGCAGCTACAAGAGGATGAAAAACAAAGAAGCCCATTACATCATGAAATATGCAATGTGGCAACCACTTTCCCCCCAAAAATGATTAACCAGTTATAAATATGATGCTTTGAAAGGTTCATTATATAAATAGAAGTTTAAAGTGAAAACCCACCCTACTGGAGTGATGTGGAGTTTGAAGAAGTGAAATGACTAAAAGTGGAAAAATGTTGTTGATTTGTGTGTGTTGCATATAATTCTATCTTTTAAGTGTCACTCTTTCAAGTTTCTGTAAAAGCAAGAAAACTTTCTTTGTTTTACTTTACCTCGTACTTTACAATTTTTACAACTTTTGTTTTACAACAAAACAAATTTTACAGGACAAAATAAATTTTTATCCCAGCCTGGAAAAAAACAAGTTGAAACCTGGAACACAGGAGGATATCTGTGTATGTCAGTCAGCAGATAGTCCTTAGAATGAGTAAAATGGCAAAATATCAGGAAAATGAGAAAAGCCTCACAGCTCTGGATAAAACTTCCTTTGTGTTCATTTTTATAACAGTTCAAAACTGAAAGACTGATCAGCAGGGTTCACGACATATCAACTCATCTGAATTGAAGCATGAATTTTCTAGCATTCAGACTGGAATCTGTAAGGGCTGAATGGTCTCAAAGGGAAACTGATTCCCAGCAGTTTTGATCCTTAACCAAGCGATGCCTGAACATTTAGATTGCCTTTATCTTCACTGAGAAGATTGGCTTAGGCTGAAATGGAATGACATGCACAGTGTGCAATCCATGTAGTACCAAAACTATTTTAAAAGCCAACAAAGTTTTAGGGATTTTTAGGGCTTTTTCCACAGAATTTTACCACTTATTTCTTGTCCTCTTTATGCACTAAATATATATATATTCAGATCATGCTTTTAATTTTAAATCTATTTAATCTCTGGTAGTGTATCACTGGCTATGCAAGCATGAAGTTTATGGATGTGACCTCCGTGGTATATATATATATATATATGCACTATGCACTTCAGCCACCTGAAAGTTCAAAGACAAGAAAAGTCATCCCCCAACACCTTTCTTCTCGCACTGCAAAGCCCTTACAGTTTTGCTGTGTTGGTAGATATGAACTGAATTATTTTCCTGCGTGTTACAAGTGTGGGCTAACAGTAGCTCTGATTAGTGATATTTTAGTGAACTGTTTAATTTCTCTAAACATATTAAAAGGTTACCTCACATAGAAAGCTGTATTCATGCATATAACAATGCTTATCAGATTATACAAAAAAAAAAGAGTTGCATTCTTATTGCAGCATAGTGTTCATTCTATAAGCCATATGCACTGCACTAGTCATTTGACACTCCTTGTTTAATAATTTTCATGAATCTGGTCCTACTCCTGTGTTATTCTCCAGTTATAAAAGAGATGCACTTTGGTTTTTTCTACAAGGTATATCTTTTTTTAATTTAACACTTTTCCTTTTAGCATATGAGCTCATCATACTCAAAAGAAAGAGTTTCTAAAGTGTCTTGGGCTGCAGCTGTGAACTGTTTGAACACATGATTGTGGTGGAAAATCTAATATTTTTCTTAGTCAGGATAGACTATGATTTTTCCACTTTGCTTTCACAGACTTATTATACCACAATGCACATATACTTTCCCATAATTACCTACTACCAGTTGTAAAGTGTTGGTCTTTATTTTGAATTTAGGTTTCCACAATGCTTGTAATATAAAATGTAAAATTACAGAGTGCTGAAATTGATAGGAGTACTTTTAGTCTTTGACCTATACAATAAACCGATGCTTCAAGACTGTAAATATTCATTTATGCCCCAGGTTAACATCAGAGAGACAACTCAAAGAAATAAACAACTGAAATTATTTATGCTGATTTTTTACATAATGACTAGATACTAGCTTTGTTTTGGGGAAATGTAGAATCTTCCACACTGCATTCACTTCTTCAAAACATAAGAAGATTTTTGAAATCTCAGTCACTGAAACAGAAACAGGCCTGTGATTTCCTATGACCCTGAAAAGGATATGATTTCTTTCTTGTAATTGACATTAAAGCTGTCAACATCTTTTCTCTTCTAAAGTATCTCCAGTTAGAACACTACTCTTCAAATTCTCCTTCTTCATGTTATTCTTACCTTTCCAGGTCTTCAGAAATCTGCATCAATATTTGCCTTTGGTAATTTGGAACTGCAGAAAAAGCCATAGGATGAGGAAGATGGCTTAGTAATTACAAAACACACTGCCTAATACACTGCTTTGAGAGGAAGTCATATTATGGTTATCAATTAAGTACGAATAAGCCCTTGTATATGTGTAAATGCATGCATATGCACAAACAAAAAAAAATGTATTCTGTGTCTTTGACCATGTCCTAAACTTTATGAATCCTAAAAATCATGCTCCAGCCTGGTATACTCAGATGATCCAGGCAGAGTGTCTCAGTTCAGAACAGGATGATATCTAACTGAGACACTCTGTCATTGCTATATTTTTCTTTTAAATGTATGATAAGAGGTTTTTAAGGCCATAAGGCAATTCTGTGATCTAATATCAACTTCAGCATAACACAGACAATGCATTAAAAAAAAAAAAAAAAGCAAAACCAGAACAAACCCCCAAAAACTGTCTTTACCTTCTATAAACCGAGTTATGAAAAGCAATGAAGCCAAGAAAAGTTCATAGATTGCAGATGGGAAAATGGCTGTTTCAGAAAAGACTCTGCAGTATATACACAAACAAACATATATCCCCAGACCAAACATATACCAGGAGATATATTTATGCAGTGTTACACAGTACCTTAGTGATAAACTCTCTCTGAACATGGCTGTAGTGTCTGTATGAGATTTCCTGTGGCTTTGATTTCTCCTGTCATTCCTATTTTTTATTATTTTCTTTTTTTTTTTTTTTCAGAAGAAATAAATATAGGCATAATTATCTGTGTTGATATGTATTTTGGGATTGTTCCAAATCCCACTGAAATGAGCCAAAAGACTCTCACTGAATTCTGAGTCCTGTATTAGGCTCTACTTCTCTTCATTATTGATGATTTCCATTATATGTTATTCTGGACTAGTTTTTAATTCATACTTATAGCTTCTACTATAAGTAAGATACCATCACTGTTCCAAACATCTATCACACCCGTGGCAACTGTGCTCACAAGCTGTCAACAAATCTAGACAGCTGGTAGTCCTACTATCACCCGTGTGAACAATCAAATATTTGAAAATACAGAGAACTCTGTAAGAATATTAAGATTCTTTGCAGACCGGTTTTGTAGCTCAGAAGGACAATCTTCTTGCAAAGAACTTTAGTAGGAATAAATGTCACCACAACCAATGGGGAATTCATCTATGCTTAGAGGTGATCACATTCACATTAAATGTCCTTGGGGTTCCTATACTTCACACAGGATATCTGTGAAGAAACCAAGACTGCGCAGTTTATAACCTGTGAGGCCACCACTGGGATGCACTGGCCTTGGTTTATGTGAACTGAATAGTGAACAACAATAGCCCTAACAACCTGCATATGGGATGCACTTTATATAAATCTGATTCATCCTAACCATAGTGGGAGTGTATACATGCTCTGAACATGCACTGTGACTCTTTGTCTGGGACCCCCCAAAAGATCAGCAGCTGCACTCAGGGCTGTGGCAGCTCTGAGAAGGTCATCCAGGAGGAGTGTTAATAAGGGGCTGTCACACATCTTGACTTCTTCACTAAATCCATATCTGTTTATCTTAAAGATGTTATGCCCATACAAAGATCATATCTGGAAAATAATCTGGAGAGTCAACATACTAAAGGCAGAAGGCTCATTTTAAAATTACTTGTTTCTTGTTCTAGTTTTGCTGGGATAAAATCATAGGTCAGCCAGGATCTTAAGCTGTGAGGGACAAAATCTGGGACAGCTGACCTGAGTTAGCTCACAGATGTATTCCATACCATAAGAATCATGATCATTATAAAGGAGGAAATTTGCTAGGATGAGGGTTTCTTCTGTTTTTCTCCATCCTTGGAGGGGCCTGATTAACATTTTGCCCTTAAGAACATATTTCTAATTTATTGTGACTGCTGTGTTCATTAGGCTGACTATTATTTTGTATAGATTATGTTGACATTAGTATTACCTTTGGTTTTTTGTTAAATCCTTTTTCTTTTTAATGCACAGGATTTATCTCCTTTTCCTGATCCCCCTTCTCTGCTTGGCAGGAGTCACTGGGTGAAGGAACAACTATTATAATTTAGTCCTGGATATGGGCTAAATGTAGACATCAAGTCTTCTGCAAGTACAGATTTTGAAGTCTCATGTTCTGACCTGTGATTTGGGTTTTTTTCCTTTTGGTGAGATTATGGTTGAATCCACTCACCTGTGTTTGGCTGGATGCTGATACTTGCAAAAGGAATGCACAAAAAAAGTTGTAATTAACTCTGCAAGGATTTAAAAGCAAGTGAGTAGAAGCACATTACTTCTAAGGGGGAACCTGCAGGGCTTAGTATATTTTAACAAACAGTTTAATTTCACACATTGAGTTAATTCATTTTAGCTTTTCAGTATCCCTTGGGAGATTTTAAACTATGTACTGTTCCAGCAGATACCATAATTCTGTTTGGAGAGTGCTTATTTCAGTGGAACTCTGTTCTCCAAGTGCCTCTAGGACTACTGGAAAACAAATGTTAAGTAATAATCCAACAATAACGTAGTAGCTAGATGCATTGAATGTCACAACAGCATTCCTTCTGACTTACAAGAGGTGGAACAAGATCAAGATTAAGCTCCTAGTATGTAATAGATACCTGCTACAAATGTCAGTTGTCATGAAACAGGACCAAAATTGGCTGCAGGCTGTCCAATATGATCTCTGCAACGTCTTCTGGATATTCATGCAAACATTAATGTGAGGAGTAAGGTACTGATACCTCTGGTACTAAAGCTAGCATGAGAGAATGGTTATACATCAAAAAAAAATGCTTCTTACCAATGGACAATGCAGAAACATTGGCTGCCAGTGAGTAAAGAACCCTTATTTTAGAGAGACCCTGAATTGCATCACTTTTGTCTGTTCCCTAATGCTTTTTTTTTTTTTTTTTTTTTTTTTTTTACTTCACTGAAGAAACTACTGAGGCACTAAGATTAACAGCTGTTGCAGTATCATTAAAGGCTCAATTTTGTGTAGAAGTCTACATGTTACTGAATCAACACATTTCCTTACAGACTGAGAAAGTGATGGTTATTGACATAAGATCACCAGATGTAAAGAGAGGGGGAAAAGGGAGATGCAGAGATTCTAGTTCCATTTTTTTATTTCCTCCACAGAAATGGGAAAAAAGTATTGACACAGCCATTTTGTCATGACCAATATGAATCTGTGTGGCATTTCTGTCACATAATAAGCCAAAGACTGGATTTGACCATTCATTTGGAAAAGAGCTAGCTCATGTGAAGAGAAGAATTAGTATTTAATAATATGGAATAACAGAACAATATATTTATAGTAGAAATAATGCGAATTTCTAATGGTTCTTTGGCAGATTAACTGCCATGACAAAAGCCATGTGATATAGCCAGTATTTACAGTGAAGGCGAAAGAATGTCAATCCACATTCTAAAGGTTAAACTTCGACAAGACTTTATGCTTTTAAAGACACTTCATGAGGCCATGAAAAAATGATGTCATTTCTTATTCACATCTTGAAGGTTTTTCCCTATTCTTTCGCACTATGCAGGGATTTAAGATTAAGCATCACTTATTTTTGCAAAACATGAAGCCAGTGAGGCCTCCACTATTGTACTAAGCTTAGGATAGAAAGCACCAAATAATGCATATCTGAATATCCTTGACAATAATGCAAACAAATGCTAGTGGTTTTGCTTGTGGCAAGTGGTGGTAATTTTACAAATTAAACTTTGCATTTACATGTACTAGTTATTTTAAAATTCACATTTAAGAGAAAAAGAATCTCAAAATGCTGTGAAGTAGTTTCACCACATTGAAAATACCTGTTTTTGTACAATCCAGATTAATCTGTTTGTACAATCCAAAAACATATAGGCTGATGGACCTTTGTGTAGTACACACCAAGAATCGATCAGCAAAAATAAGGTTCAACATCCAAATTAAATATTAAACATCATTATCTTCATGTACATAATGGATCTTTTATAAAGAGACAGAATTTCTTTTTCTTTAGACTTAGAGAGATTAATGTCACATCACAGTATGTTAAAATACACAAACCTTGATAATTTTTGGCAGATTTATTACCTACCACACACTCACAGATCCCTGTGAATCTTTGCAATTCTTAACATGAACAGCTGGTAGTAAATAACCAAACATAAAGTGCTTGATGGAAAAAGATACCTTCTTATACTCCCAGTGAGGTTCTTCACTGGAAAGCTAATCAAAGAATAATTCAAAAGAAAAGCTAAAAACAATGTTCTGTTTGTTTTTGCAGATGTCCCAACTTTTGAGCTTAAATTTATGGTGCAAATATTTCACTAAAACAACAAATACTAGAGTCTGAGCTAGGTGAAATTTATCAAGAACTTCCAGTTTATTTTTTTAAAGCCATCTGATTTAACAAAGTTTTCTATTTGCAAATACTTCAGAGTCATCTTGTTGCATAGGAGAAAGCATTTAACATACTGGGATGTGGAAGAAAGAAAGAAGAGTAAAATGCCAACCAAGCATTAAGCAGCATTAACTAAATTTCTTGATTTGTTTTGTTTTTATGCTTACTATCTTTAAATTGTGGAAGGTTTCTGTAGGAGGCTTGGAGGGAACATCTTGCAAGAAATGCTTTCTTTGAGAGTTTTTTGAATGCTTTCTAGAGCTGGGCTGTTGACAGCCATCCTTTCTTTGTAAGTCTTGAAACCTTGTTTATCCATAACAATTGCTCACATGAACAGGGTGAATACTGTATTCCTAGCATGGTGCAGGGAACATGCACTGCTCACAGACTTCATGGCAGCCCTGTAGAGCCTGTGGAGAGTAATTGAGCTGGTTTTGCTATATTTAGCATCTTGGTCATGGGCACAGGACTAATTGCAGCTAGTCTCGCTGAAGGAGTGGGATTCAGAGGGAGACAGTGAACAGGTGAAGGAAGCTGGATTCCAGACACTTGCTCTCAGCAGTCATGTTCTGCCTCCTCTCAGGTCTTCAGAGGGATGGGGAGTCTGTGGAGTCCTGCAGAAGGAGTATGCAGTCATTACAGCCTCATTCAGTGAAAACCATATACTTATATGTATTTTGAAGTGTGTTGTATTCTCAGCAAAACTCTTTGTATATGCTGAAGTTTCACATGCAACTAATACTTTGTATCATCTGCAGCATGGTAAATGATGACCTAATTTCCAACTCCCTTTATCATTTCCTATCGTAGCAAAAGGAAAGCAGATCTGGGAATGAAGCTGTCTCACTATCAGAAATGCTAAGTAGTACAGAACACAGCATGCATGTCTCAAGAATCAGGAGCAATGTCAGTTGCATCCTCTGTTCTTTATATTGTTTTCAAAGAAGGTGCTGAATCAAGTTAAAAGTGCATATCTTCTAAATATTCTAGGGGTCCAAGGCGTATCATAATTAACTGAAATTAGAAGATGCAGATTTCATTCTTTTGTAAGGGCAAAAGTGATGGTGAAATACACCTTCACATGAGAAAACAGTTTTCTCAGAGACTAGAATGTATTCCCTGGGGAAAATAGGGCTCTTAAAAACTGCTTTTAATAGCCTCCTTCTCCCTTTATCCTCTGTTTTTAGTATAAACTCGCATCCCAAAATCAAAACAACCCCTTATCTGCCCTCCTTCCCTTGGGAAGACAAAAGAAACTACAGATACATGCTGTCATATACAGCAGCTGGATGCATTCAGGTTTTAAGGTAATGAGCATGGAACAGGATGGAGTTGAACAGAATACAATAGCATAACAACCCCATCCAGAGGGAATTGTATATTTTTGGCTCATATACAAGGTATGGGAAAAGAACAGTTACACATCTTGCTACAGCTCTGCATGCTTGAAATTAAACTTCATTATGCACTCAAGTCAAAAATCACTCTCAGTCAAGCTAGCTGTAAATGAGTAGTTGATCAATGGTACAGAGTTTAAGGCAGTTAGCTATGTTGGCAACTTGCCTGGAGAAATAATATAGACATGTTTGTCAATGGACCACCTAAAGATGGATATCGCCCGAGCCTCAGACCTTATCACTGGTGTCAGCCACTATGTGGCTTTTACATTATCTGAGTCAGATATTTAATGGAATTAGGCAAATTACACTGTTTTTCATCTACTAAGAATCTGGCCCATTTCTTCTAGTGTATCATCTCTCACTGAATTCCAGGAAGCAATTTTCAAAAACCATGTCCCCACCAGCAATAGCAATATGGGGTTATGAAATTACAGTCCATGAGGAGAGAAGTGAAACTAACATTAAGGGCATTTCCAAATTCAAATCTCTAACAACTTATCAGACGAACCTTAATATACCAGAAAAAGTCCATATGAGTTTTATTGTCTCACCAGACCTAGGAATGTCGCTGCAGATAATCTTCTTTGGTTAGTGAATGATTTGAACTCATGATTCATCAAGTAAAAATGAATCTTTATAGGCAAAATTTTCACTGGTTTAATGCAAAGAAACGTAACAGAAAATACACATTCAGGTTATTCAGCTTTTAGCCCAGGACATACAGAATACCTGTACACTTACTCTTCAAAAGAGGTCAAAAGGAAATGGCTGATACTTTGTTTTTTTCCAACTCAGTTGCTTGATAATGCGGTTGATTGATTGAAAAACTGCACTACTGCAAAGTGAAGCAGAATTTTTTCTGTTATTAAAGGATAGAAGTAAATTAGCACTGACACAAGCAAGGGCTTGTTCAGCTGGGATGAACTATGACTCTGTCGTGTCTCTGAGTCACAAAGTCTCTGGATCCGGGGTTGTGTAGCTCATATATCAGCCCTTGTTCAGGTCTCTGCTCAGTTCCAAAGTCTGTTCTTATGAGTTTAAGAAACTCAGATAAAGCCTAGAGGTTTATTCACTCAACCCTTGTACTGTGCTTTTTCTTTTCATTGGGTTCTTTGTTTTGCAATCTGTTATGCCATCTCCTCCCATGTATATGCCTCAGCTTTGTACAGTTCCCTGAGCACCCTAAACCATGGCTCTTGCATGCTAGCTATTAGCTATTTCCAATTAACCTTAGGAACAGGAATGGAAGAAAAAAAGAGACTGGCATCTGAACTTGTTTCACTTTTACTTCCTGCAAGATTTATCATTGTTCATTTCCAGAATGGAAGTGCCTTTTTCTTCACACAGTGAGCATCTGTTGAGTCTTTTCATTCCTCTCCCAAACCAGCTTTTAAACCACGTATTTGCATTCATTCTAATGGTGTCATTTTAAGTTTTCCTTTCTTTGCTGTTTTCATTTCTCATCCTCCACTTGAGTTGCTGATTCTCTGGTCAATTTCTGTTGTCAACAATAAAAATTATCTGTGTATATAAGTTGCCAGAGTGATTAATACTTCATGACTGTTTCCTCTCATCTTCATTTCCATTTTCCCAAGCCTTTCTCTATGTCCTTGAATATTTAATTTCAATAACCAAAGTTTCCAAGTTGGCCTATAATGCACAAACCAGCAGCATAGTCTTTTCTCTCTCTCTTTTCCTCTTTTTTCTCCTTGGCATGGTGGGAGTCAGTATTTTTACAAAAGTCTGCCACAGTCTTTGGGCTCTGTGCCTTTGGGAGAGTGAAACAATGTTGGGAGTCACTGGGAAGCTGTATGTGCCAGGGAAACCCTCTATTTCAAGTGCTCCTGTTCCACTGTTATTTTTTTCCCCTCTGGGTTCTTTTGATGGTTTCCAGATCTCTGTTCTGGGATTAGACTTTTTATTTGCTGTTGCTACTAGGAAGCATCATCAAAATGGAGAAGTAAAAGAATCTTCCAGTCTTTTTAGTTCAGTTCAACTTGATTGAGTGGAATTCAGTAGCAAAAGCAGTTAATAAATGTGCAAGTGCAGTTTAATTATATCTAGACTTTAGTGAAATTAACATTAAAACCCTCTAATGCTGAAAATAAAAGTGCTGGGATTTTTTTATTTTTTAAATCATGTATTCATTATCAGTAGAGCAATCTTGTTTGTATGCTGGCAATTATGTGATTCTTCTATTGCTTTTCTCCATTATTAAGTCCATTAGACTAGCGTGAATATAGGACTATTAAAATGACAAGCAAGACTATATGATAATTTTCAATGCAGTCACTTTATCTTTCTATTTATTATGTTTTGAGGCTTGTATTTTTCTCTTTGTGTTGTATTGTGTTGTCAATACCAAATGCCTCCAATAACTTGCATTCTGAGGTGGACAGGGGACCAGAACATACCCCACATTTAAGTATATTATTAATTTGCCTTAATGAACTAAATCCTATATGCAGTGTTCTCATAGGTCCCCATGCTGCCACCAGGTACTAGAACACTTTTGGTTTCATTTAGGCTGAACAGTTCAACTGATGCCCTCAGAAATGATCAGTGAGAATGAAGGTGGTTTGCAGCACGTAAACAACCAGTGCCAGTTCCAGAGAACTTAATGTTTAATCTTTAGTATGTTACAAAAAAATGAAGACCACCTATTAGCCACAGCACACTTCAGAGGTTTAGATTAATTCTGACATCTGAATTCCTTTGCAAGCTAGAGTGACAATGATGGGTTAGTCTGCTATGATCTTCCACCTCCTTCCCCAAACATATTTGTATGCATACCCAACTCAGAATTTAAAAACCATCAAACTCATCTCACTTACAGTTAAGCTGTCATCTAACACCTTTCCCTGTATTTAAGGACCCTTTCTTTTCCCTGGAGTTAGTACAGGAGATGTGTATGAAAGGTGAAAGACAGATCCTTCACAACTACTTCTTCCTGTCCATGTGGCCCCATGTCCTTCCTTCTTTGACATTTCTGTTATTTTGCTTTCTAAGTGATGTGCTTACTTGGATATATGGATGCTGCTCTGCACTTGGCAGTGACAGGCCATCAGGATGCAGCACAGTGGACGCTTTCCAGAGTGATCATATCCTGAGCCATTCACTTCCCTCCTGTCTCAACACATTTCCAGCACTTCTTGTGATCAGGCATGTCCTTTTGCAAAAAGTTCCTCTTTTGGGGCAGGGATGCTCTACTGCCTCTATCCTGCTCACTCTGATTAACTCCCTTCCCTTCCCTTCCCTTCCCTTCCCTTCCCCCTCCCTCCCTCCGCTCCCTCTCCTCATCCTCCCCTTTCCTTCTCCTTTCCCCTGCCTTTTCTCACCTGCCTCC
>JAAGNO010001181.1:14152-30346 GCA_033439905.1 Ceryle rudis
TTCCCTTCCCTTCCCTTCCCTTCCCTTCCCTTCCCTTCCCTTCCCTTCCCTTCCCTTCCCTTCCCTTCCCTTCCTCTATCTCTCTCCTCTCTTCCCTCTTCCTTTCTCTATTGCTCTGCTTTTTCCTTTTTTCCTTTTCCTTTTCCCCTCCTCTTCCCCTTTCCCCTTGTCCTATTTTTTTTTTCTCTCTCTCCCTTCTTCACAAACAGGACTTAGTATGGCCTATAACATCACAGTTCTTTGGTGACTATTAGGATTCCTAGCAATGAAGTCATTAACTACTTCAGATTCCCTCAGTAAACCAGGATGCTGCATAGAAGAGAAAATCTTATCTGAAATTCTGACTCACAGACTTCTCTGGAGCTGCAATTTCAGTTTCAAGCTTTTATATTTCAGATTGACTTCAATTGATTAACAAATGTGGTTCTTAAATTGAAATAACAGTCCATGTGAGTTATATACCAGTTGAAGTGCAACTTTCTCACTCAGGCAGGACTATGAATATACAGTTGACAGCTGTAGCTTTATATCCTCTGGGGAACAGATATAGAAAGGGAATTTTTCATGAAATACCTAAAATACGGACAAAAAACCCCATTTATTTCATCATCATGTTATAATTTATTTTTATTTTCTATGAATATTCAAAGAAAATAACTAGATTTTTGGGGAAGAATGTTCATGGAAATGTTAATGCAAAAAGAGAAGAAAGACATCACATCTGCATGTCTCCTCAAATGTTTATATGAATCTTTACTCGTTACCCTTTTTCCCAGCTTTGCACCTGATTCAGCCAGCGCTTCCACTAGAGTCAATAAGCTTTTGCCCCTCTGAGTAAAGCCAGGGTCAGAAATACCAAACATTATACCTCAAGTGTTGTGACAGAGTGACTGGTATATTGCCTTTCCAGCCTGACCTCATACCCTCCTAATTGCTCAAAATCAAACCATCCAGCATGTCTCCTTGTGAGTGGCCAGCCCCTCGCCATCACTCTTCACAACCAACCCTTCCTTCCTTCCCATAGCCCCCTGCCACGGTGTGTAACAGAGCCGTAACTGTTTCCCAGAGCTTCCTTTTGCTACAGCCCCATGGCCACGAAGTGTATCAAAAAAAAAAAAAAAAAAAGACTGAAAAGGCCAAAAGAGCGCTCTGTTGCTGACTGGGAAGGGGATGAATCGTGTCATAGTTCAGAGCACTGTTGTCGCTCTGGCACCGAGTCACCACACTCGGTCTCTGCCAAGGCGGGTGTCAGCTGGTGAATTATAACATTGGCAGACAGGACAGAGATAAGCAAAAAACACAATGACAGCTGCTACACAGAACTATTCTTTCTGGCCTGCTGAATACAGAAATACATTGTGTAAATAAAGACAGACAGCTTCATTATGCAATTGTCTGCTACCGTGTCTCCACTGAAGAAGTAGTATTGATTCAGGAAACCATACCCAAGCTCATCAGACTAATGTGTTCTTGCTTTCAGGCTCCCAGTGTAGTAAAAATATAGTAATGTAACTCTCTAACAATAGGTCTACAGAAATATGTGCTCAATGGAGAAAGAAGGTCCTGGTGATAATCTAGTAACTTTGTTTCTGATAAATGCTTCTTACATCTATTTGAGTCCAGGGCAAAACATGGAAACAGATACACTCACCTTACATGGCAGATGTAAGATGTAAAAGGAGTTAAAAAATAATCTCTACATAGAGATATCACCATATAATTCCATTTGTGCAAATCAGGAAATTATTTTTTTCTCTAATGTTTTAGCCCAAGTGACAGACAGGGAAAGTGATAATAGATAAACCACAGAAACGAGCTGAAGTTAATTTACTGTAGCTGGATTATTAAAATGTTGTTTCTACCTTCTTTCACATAATTATCTTTGCAAACAATGCAGGGAGACACTTCAGAGTGTGGGATGAAAGAAGATAGCATTTAAACAATCTTTCAAACGGCCCATGTTTTCCTTTATCCTGACACCACTGAGCCCCTTAACTGAACAAAATGAAGTGAGGAATGACTTCAGAAATATTCTCATGGGTGAAAAGCAGATGAAACTATTCATTTTGAAAATAAAGGAAGGGAAAGCTAAATCAGAAGCGTATTGTGCTGAATATTGCATGGCATTCATTTTTGGGAGTGCTAGGGAGTTGAAGACCCTTAACCTTAAAAAAAAAGTGGGAGTACAAATAGACTGTAAAGAAAGGGTAAACAGTGTTATTCTCAGCAGGAATTAGGTAACTATCCAAAGCTCATGAGAATGATTCCAGTTTTCAAGGGACAATTGTGTCCGAACTGGCTTAGCTATACGTTTGCTGGTATCCTGGAAGCAGTTGTGTGAACTGTGAACAGAATATTGAGAAGGTAGAAACTGTGTGGGAAGCTACTCCTGATTCCTGAAATTATTTTTTTCAAGTGGGAAGAAGGAGTGGGGAAGGCCACAGCTTATTTTAAGCCCCTTTTAGGTTATTTTGCACTTGTATAGGAGGTTATCAGCACTATGTGGAATAAAAGGGTGATGTCCAGAACAAATCAAATTAAATTATTTGCATAGATGCATTGTTAACCAAGGAGTAACACAGTGATGAGCAAAGGTCTTCCTGGCTCTTTTTGCAGGTTCTGTTTTCTCATGCACTCTGGTTTATGAACTAGCTTTTAGCTAGCCATCTCACAGCCTGTGTAGGAGGTCTGCAACTGTTTGACTTCATCCAAACACTACATGACCTCTTCTAGAAAATGTTACAGGTATAAAATGTCACAGTCAAATCTGGAGCCAAAGATTCCACTTAGCAATTAAAGGGATGTGTAAAAATCGTGTTCTGAGACCTAGGGCAAAATTAGGTGGCAATTTTCAAAACACTTGTAAAATGGCACAGTCTGCTTCATTTGGACTTGAGCAACCTCAGTTTGTGGTTCAGTTACTCTACCATTTCAGATATGTGAATAAATTCACATTGCAAACCATGGCTTTTCTGTGGGGATATTTACTTGGTAATTAATTTTAGTGTCATTGTAGCCATTAATTTAGGGATTGCCAACATTTTTTAAAAGGTGCAATAGTTTTAAAAGCTGCAAACTCCATTATTGCTTTTCAGTCAGATGTTCTCTGGCATGAAGTATCTAATTCTAGGAACACATAGAATATTATTAACATACCCAAAGCAAATGGTTGAATTAATATAATTGTTAAAGATTTATGACCCAAATAATTTAAGTCATCTTTGTGTTTATCTTGACAGTTTCAGTGAGCTTGGACAAATTATTTTTTAGCTTGTGTTTGCTCTGAAACATGGTCATCTTTTTGCAAACTAGGAAAACTGAAAACTGTATTAAATGTATTTCGGGATGTTAATTCAATTAAAATATAAGTGAACAAAGACAATATAATGTCTCTGATGAATATTTTGTTTGTCAGCAATATCTGTCTATATTTAGCTACCAAAACATGAAACTGAGATACTTCTGAAATCTTCCAGTGTTACAGAAATTTATGGTTATGCAACAAGTATTTAGGGTAAACATGGGATTCTTTTGTTGCTGTTTTTGTATCTCTTATTTACTCCCAAGGTCTGATATGCTCTCAATTAGCATCATACTGTAATCATTTTAGACAAAGACTCTAACCACTTTTGCAGCATTCCTAGAGCTGTGGGAGACTGGACCCTGATTACTGGGATTGAATGACATCTCATTAAATATATGTATGCTCTTATTTCTGCTTACTGTACCTAGATGAGGCTTTAAATACCATCCCACTGTTATTTCTTTTACTGTTACTCTTTTGTGACTCCACAGCTCCAGTCTGAAGATAGGATGAAGTTGTGACATGCTGTCAGCAAATTCACAAGTATTTTCAGCATTACCAGAAGATGGAAATTTCCAAAGAGTGTTTTCTGATAGTTATAAACCAAGTCATTTGGAGAGCATTCTGTACCCTGTCACAAGCCTGTGGCTCCACAACTCACTTCCAAAACTGTTTTTGCTATATTGACAAATATACTTTGAAAAGCTTATTTCAGCCTAAACCTTGGTCCCCAACCAATCTGTATCTACTGCATCCATGCAAAATTGAACACCAGAAATAAGCTGTGTAGTTTGCAGTACTGATAGTTTAAATTACATTAGTGGTTGAAGACAATATGATTCTACACCAGAATGCCAGAACTGTTCAATGGTCAGGAAGGGGCCTGCTTGAGAGGCTGCCTGAGCTGGGCTGCTCTTGCATCTGCTGTGAGTACACACATGTCCTTGCCTCAGATACAACACAGCCAGTTCTGGCCAGAAAGTTTCCTGCATCAAGGCAAAAACCTAATGAGATTCTGTTTTTCCCAATCTGCTCAAAGACAATGTCTATGTTCTTCAAGACAGATATTTTCTAAAACTGATCATGACCTCAAAACTGCTTACTGCATCATAGCTGCAATGACTTCTTGGCAGTTCCTTCTCCTTTGCTCTATTGTACCTGAAAAATCCCGCAAATTCTCTTTTCCTCTCTCCCTCTCTTCCTTTCTTTCTCTCTCTCTCCCTCTTTCCTTCTCTTCCTCTCTCCTTCTCTCCCTCTCTCCCTTCCCTTCTTCCTTCCTGGAGATGTGCATCATGAGGTAAAGGGGAAGTGGGGGAAAAAAACAACCCCAAGCTTCTCTTAGAAAGAAACTAATAGCAAAAGACTAATTATGATTAACATTTGAGAGTCCTAGTAGTGTTTAAGGCAATGTCTTGAACGTAAAAAAACAGATATTTTTCCCTCCTATACGCATCGTGTTCTCAGAATTTTTTTTTTTTTTGAGATTTACCCTTCAATGTTCCATATTCTCCTTCTCTAAGTTTTCACTTTTTTTTTTTTTTCTTAATAATAATAATAGTTAAAAGTAGGAAAAAAATATACAGTTCTTGGGTAAGTTCTAGTTCTTCACTCATTCTCTATTACCCAGGCAAACTATTTGTTTTCTGTGACTACATCATTAACCAACATAACATTCATCACATTGTGACAATGCAAAACAGAAACTAAAAAAGAATACCAGCTTCCTTCCAGGCTTTTCTGAAACTAAATGCCCATTTTCTAAAGCCTGAATACTTCAGGCAGTCATCTCAAGAATTTAATATAACTTAAAATACAGTGGCTAGAAGATGAAGAGTTATTTCAAACTTTCATCAGGAATTCCCAAAGAACTATGTGATGTCCCAGAGTACACTGCAATGAATGCAACACAAGTTAAAGTGCATACAGGTTACAGTAAAATTCATCATATAAAATAAAACACAAACATGAAAACACCACCTTTCTATTTCTAACCAGATGCAGATCTCTGAGGAAGAACTTTTCAAAGCATCTTAAACCTACTTTCCCCAATGTAAAAGCTATGTTTAAAAATATAGTTAGTATTAAAGATATCTGTAATGTTTTTGGATGATAACAGTAGGCCATATGAAACATTATTATTGACTTGTGAAATAGATAAAACCATAAGTAACTTTATTATTGCTTGGTCATTTAAAATTCTATACTGATGGCAAGTAATTGACCTTCAAAATATGTCAGTAAGCTATGTATTATTATCTCTGTTATACAAAGGAGTCAGGTGGTGCTTGTAGTTGCCATAATTTAAGCAAAGACCTTTAAAATGTCAGCAGCAATGTTTTATTTGAAATGTTATGCACTTTTGAACTCCAGCTTTAAATCACTTTATGCCCCATAGCAAAAAATAACCCTGATAAAATAAAATTACTTCTCTGTACCTCTTGCCATGACTTTCCCTCCCTCATTCTCCTATTTCTCCTGTGCCTTTCCCTGGGCACCTTTCCTTACATCCTTCCTCTCACCTACTGCGAGATGCATCAGTACAGAAACCTGAAGCTATTTTCTTAGGGTATAATCTATTCTTCACTGAAACAATGCCTCTGCACATGTGAGTGAAAGCTGTTCCATTATAGTTATAGTTACTTTTGCTAGAGGAGGATCTTCCCCAGCATGTTTTATCCTCTTGCTTGTTTAACATATGGCAAGAAAATCACTATGGAGACTGTAATTTAGTAACTCCAGAAACACTGTCTTGGCTCTGTATTAAATCTTTCAGTGCAAGAGTCTAAATTACACTAGGGATTAATTTGAGCCAATAAATTATTGTATTTACTTGGAAAATCTTGATGAAGATGAAATTGCATTAAAAAATGAAGAAAGCATCTTTGACAAAAACTAGTTCTAAAATATTTTTTTTCCATTTTTCTTTATCATCTTTGAAATTCGGAGAAAGATAATTCCAACTGCAAACAGGAACCATATCTGTCCTGACTCTAAGTATTAAAATGATGAGATAACTGATGTGATCTTATCTGCATGGCTGTTCATGGCTGGATCCTAAAGTGAATACTGCCAGTGTTGCACAGTTCCATTTTCTAAATAAGAAAGTAGACATGAAGTCAGCCTCAGGGTTGTTTCCTGATCTAGAAATAAAAGGCTGGGTATAGCACAAAATGTTCATGCCAGGAAACTTGATTCTTGTGCTCCCTCTAAGCCCACAGAGGGTCAGAGGAATAGAGGACAGAAAACTTACTCTGGACTCCTGTTTCACAGCCATTGGCTTGGTTGTAAAGCTCATGGATGAGCCCATGTCCCAGAGTTATCTGCCCAGTTGAGCAAACCTACCACTGTAGTATGGCCCTCCTGAGTTCAATCTGCTTTAGGGACATGTCACTGTGCCCTAGGTCTTCTGTCCTAGCACTCATGTCCTATCCTAAAGCACTATAGACATCCTGCATGACACATTAAAATTTCTGCTAAATTTATGAAGTCCCTGTCTAAAGCAGGCACACAACTTAGTACCTGAGCTGTCTGTGCTTATTTAAACTCCCCCAATGCCTTGATTTGAACTGAACTGTCACTACTGCAGCTGAAATTTTAAGTGGCCTGAATTAGATACTGGACAGCTATCTATTGTACCTATATGGATATATGGGGAAGGATCAAAGCTGCTCATGGCTTGGCCTAGCAAATACCCTTGTAGGGGGAAAAAGAGAGTGCTAGATCCACATTTTAGAGACTAACAGGCTAAGAATTTTGATCAGGTCTATACACCTTTTTATGACTACTTTCAACCCTGCACATTGCCCTCAGGCAATTTGCCCTTGTGTCTGAGCAAACTGACCTTGCTTCCATATTAACAAAAACATCACAAGTTTTCTTGATTGTGTCACTTGGTAGAGATTTTTAAAAACAAGCTGTAGACACAAGTAGCAACAGTAATAATTTATTTCTGTCAGCAGTGTGTTCAGAGAGGTGAAACTAAGCTGAACCGCCTTCCAGTTCCCCAATAATTAATAGCAGCTATGGAGCCAAGGACACCCACCACCCCCCATCCAGGGCATTGATGTTTGTTAAATTGGCTCAAATCCTGTATGACTGAGATGGGATTGAGTATTTCTCTGATGATGCTACAAATTTTTTGTTGTTGTTTTTTGTAGGTTTTCAGACATTCAGTGTCTCCCGAGGCACCCTGTGTTGTAAACATCAGCTATTCATATTTGAAAATTCTGTGAATGTGCAAGTTTACAAGCCATGGTGTCCTCCACCTCTGCTAGCTTTGCTCTCCTTTCTGAAACTGCTCTGCACTTCTCCCTGATATCCAACAGGTCTCCAACATCTCTTCTCACTGGGACCACCTCTCCTGAGACTGCATGAGGCCATTGTTATGACTGCTTTCCTGTCTCTCCATTGGAGACCCTGTGGGCTTCATGGTTCAGGACGTAGCCACACCTGGCCCCCTATTTAGCCCTCACAGAAATGACTCAGATCTAGATAAAAGTTTCTGTAGGAAAGGTGACCTATACAATAAGCAGTGCAGTGTGGTCCAGATCACAGCTATATAGTCTTGTAAAGTCAACAGTGCTAACTGGCAACCCAGCCAATAGTTTTGGAGGCTGAAGTTTAAGGGGAGTGAAGGTCAGTGTCTTGGACAAAAAGTGTGAGATAAAGATGGAAAAATGACCTGAAGGAAAAATATTGCAAGGAGAAAGGTACAGGAAAACGGAGAATTTGAAGGATTAGGAAAAGGGAGAAGTTGAAGGATTGTGAAAAAAAAAAAAAAAAAAAAGAAATCTAAATAGTAAAGTTTTTAAGAAAATTGGAAGCAACAACAGGAAAAAGGAGATAGAGGAAAAGTGAAAATTTATATAAGAAGAAAATAAATTAATGAAAGAAGAACAAGAAGAAATGCATTGAACTTTGGGATTACTAAATGTTATCAACATTTCCACTCTATCAGTATGTCCTGGTTCGAGTGAGAACAGAATTCTGTTCAGTGATTTTACTTTTCAGCTCAGTTCTTCTAACTGCACTTTCTGAAGTTATCAGCCTGTTTTCACAGACAATGTCTGCTTCTAGCAGTGATAACACCCCATGTTTAGAGTTTCACATCAGAAAATGGGAGGCTGAAAAATCAGTCTATGTAAAATGCTTAGGAGTCTGTTACGATCTTGTGAGTTGAGACATGGGAGATCTTCAGGACTCCCCAGTTGTGGCTGGGGAATGGGCCTGGGGTCATTGCTGTATTTCTATTGCAACCATTGGTTCAATTGTTCTACCCCTTACCCTTGTAGACAGCTGAACAAAAGCATTGACAAGATTTAGATATAATTTATCTAGAGAAAGTTTACTGTCTTTGGCCAGAAGAATAGGCATTTCTAACTCAGTGCAAAGGAGTATATGAAGTTAAGGTGTCACCCTAAAATGAGAGAAACAGCTTGTCTACTTGCCTTTTCTTGCATATCAGGCATCTTTGTTAACATATCACATTTATTTTGAAAATACAAAAAAACCATCTCTTCAAACGTATTGTTTTTTCAGCTCCACATCCCTAATGCAAGCATGAGAATAGAAACTCTTCCTCTTTTGCTTTGTTTGGGAGACCCTGCAAAATAATCACCATGTTTATGAGCAAGTAGAAAGAAAGAAAGTGAGAGCAGCAGGATAGCTAATTCTGCAAATGAGAACATACACTATGAGCAGGATAGCAAATAACATTGCTAATAATAACAAATAATCTTAGGAAGATGATCCAAAAAGATCTGCAGCCCTGCTTACAGTTAACCCACACAGGATCCAAAGGTACTGCTCTATTCTGTGTATACTTAATGTCATCTCACCCATTTTACACCTATATATGTACCATTAAATGCTACATGTATTCTACAGAAATGGTTATAATGCCTTGATTCCGTACAACTAAAGTCTTTGCTGTTTGTGGTGTTACATATAAGACTGATCAAATCTGCAGCATGCATTCAAGATGAGGACTGCTAAATATGATTACTGTTATTACTATCATGTGAAAACCCACACTGTGTATTTAGCTCTTCAAAATGAGGATTAGCTCCACTTTTTTATCTGTATAAGTATATGTAGGTACAAGATTAAGATGTGAGGTTAAAAGCAGTCAAAGACAGTGTGTATTAAATGGGCATATTTGGCAGAAAGAAGGGAAAGGACTTGGGACTGTAAACACAGTAAATAGAGCCACAAAACTGTCAGAAAAATGTATTTCCACAATCAAACAGGAAAGTGATGGAAAGTGTACACTGTACACTAAATTTCCAGGGACCTTGAAAATAAGACAGAGGAAATCATTCCAGACATGTACATGTAGCATTATATTCTAATATGTGGGACTCCCATACCCAGTTTTACACCCTGTATTACAGAGGTGACACCACATATTACTGAAAGCAGGTACAGAAGCTTAGCAAGAGCCTATGTCTAGAAGAAGTGCTGAAATAGTGGCTGTACAATATTTACAGTCCCTGAAGAGAAAGTGATTGAAAGCAACATATGGTTCAGCCTGTTATGTCTTTTCTGATTTGCTGGTTTAAGCACATCAGAAGTATGTTCTGTATTTTGTAGATTTTTTTAATGTATTGTTATATTCTAATAGTTTGGGGCCAAATTATGTAGCCTCACTGTATGGCCATCTTCTATCATCTATTTCAGCTATTATTAATTTTAGAATACTTAAAAAGCCACCCACCAACAAACGCCTGGGGCTGATGTTAATATTTACAGTTAGAGTACTTATTAACAAAGCAAACAGATTATTTCAGTTTGAGATTATGCATTTATTTCAATAACTAAAACATTGCAAAAATGTCTTTGGTTTTGTTTTGTTTTACCCCTGAAAAACCTTGATGTCTCTGTTAAGTGTTAAAAGAGAGAGCCACCCCAATATACACCTATAATATGTGCTCTTTTCCTTTCCACTTATCCTTCCCCATCATGTCTATGTTGGTGGAATTACACAGTGTTGTTTCACACCTAGTAACTTTAAATATGTACGTTTGGTGTTGCTGACAAATACAGTTGGCTTTTCTTTGTCACTGTCATTAAAGAACAGTCTTTGTGCCCTGATAATTTGCTTTGGATATTTTGTGTTTTCTTTGCACCCTCTTATTTAAAACATATTCTTTTATTTCTTTGGTATGAGCAATAAAAATATAAAAGCTACTGAAAAGTACTTAATGGTGCCTGTATGGATAGGTCTTGCTTCTCTACAGTCCATGGCACTGTACAGGAGTTGCACAGAATGATATATCTGCAAGTGCATCACTGCATCATTTTATAATATACATCTTTATTTCCAGTTTTGCAATATGCATCTTTATCCCCCTGTCTTAGAAGCAGAGTATATATATTGAATCTGCAGGACTTACAGAAGAAATGCCAGTCATAGTATTTATTTGGTGTCATCTTTCATCTGGAAAGACATTTATCGTTCCCTTGTGTCAATACAATACTTTATGAAGCTATAGATCATTTTCATGGTCCTGAATCCTGTTTAGTCATTTCTTACAAAACAAGTTAGTAATAGCTATAAACTCCTATCATTTAGTGTCCGCCTCAGTTCACTCAATTCAGATTGCTACTGGCCTCTGAGTTAATTATGGAACATTTTAAATCTTTATTGCCTCATTTATGCAGTAACAGGGAAGGTAAGGCTAGAGGGGAATTTTCCTTTCTCTAGCTGAATTTAAAGCTGGAGGATTACAGCTAAATATGAATGCTCTAAGTACAAACTCCATGTGTGTAGCTCCATCCCCCTGGGATCACAGGGATTTTTAGTGCTGGACAAACTGCCTGTCTATTAGCAATATAGTCTCAGAATACTTGTAAAGCTGTTGAGTTTCCTCATCAAATGTCCCTGTGAGATGACCTGATGCTTTCCAGTTGCAACCTGTCATTGTCTGTTATTTGGCAATATTTCATCCTTTCTCCCACTTCATGCCTCCAGACCCTGCATAGCCTTACCTGTATGTTTGCACACCAAAACCACAGTGACTCCACTGATACAATCTTCCTCAGTCACTATGAAGAGGCTTTAGGTATGAGGTTAGGTCTGGGCTTTATCTAAAGATAAATGCCAGCTAAAATTAGGTAGCAGATTGCATGCCCTCATTTGCAATACTTACTAGCCTGCCTTTCCTCCCTTCACACCCTACCAAAACATATAGTGCCTGAATTATTCCTTGAAGAGAACTATTGTTAAATACTTGTTTTATTCGTATGGAAGAATTTATTTACCACAGAATTTATCTATTATTCTGCTGAAGTAATTCAGATATTATTTCTTCTGAAAAAAAAAAAAAAAAAAAAATGTTAAAAAAAACAAACAAAACAAAAAAAAAAAACCCCACACACACACAAAAAAAAAAAACAAACAAGGAAAAACAAAACAAAACAAAACACTGGTATTTCTTAGCCCTGAAGTATTAAGTTTTAGAGATGTCAGATTTCACATTCTGTTTGTGCTCAGTGAGATTTTTTTTCAGCTTTAGAATTGTCACACGTGGCTAAATAAATGTACAGAGCATTTGTGAGGTTGTCACACACAAATTACTGGTTAAATTCTGTTTCGCATGAAAATAACTGCTGGAAATCTGTCTCCCAATATATCAAGAAATAGGACTGATTTCACTAGGAATTTCATGTATGCTCTGCAACTGAGGGAAAAAAAAAGTCAGGAATGAAGACTCTTTTGCTTTGCAGCTCCAAGCTGACCCAAGAAAATGCCACCAACTGAAGGAATGCTCCTGAGTGCTACATTTTAAAAAGGAATCTCTAATTTCTCAGAGAGATGTGAAAAAGCACACGGAGCCAGAAAAATCCCTAATGACAATACAAGGAGATGGCAAAGAGCACGTTACATTACAGCTAAGGCCAATTTTCATTTGTGCTCAGAATTAAAAACTATACTCCAGAGAAAAAAATGTGTATCATTAATCAAATGAACCTTCTAAGAGTTAAGAAGCCCTTGCTCATCTCTTAAAAATTAGCCATAAATAAATTAGCCATAATTACTGTTACCAAGTTTTAAAGTCATCTGGTATATAAAAGCAACTTATCCTTGACTTTTAGTTTTCTATTACTTGCCAGGAGCATGTGCTATGCTGTGGGTTCACTAAAGATGTCACCAGACTGCCCCACTCACAGGTACCTCCATCAACACAAAACTGCTGCTGCTTCTGCAAAGAGTGGCAGCTTGGATGAAGCAAGTCCTCCTGGTTCCCAAACCCACAACTGTCTACTGGTTCTCCCTATGTGACTTGCAGTGGGCTAAGGTCTAGCCACAAATAAAGTAACCCACAGTGTTGTGAACAAGGACCAGTAGTTAGGATTTCTTCTTTCCCAAGTGACTACCCGAATGAGAAGTACTAATTGTCAGGCCATTCCTGACAGATTCAGACACATCAGTGCTATAGAAAATGCTTCAACATCCCAGATTTTCTCAGCTAAAACTATAATGAAAGCAGAAATGAGAACGCAGAGCTACCAAGATAACAGTTGACTTATTCAGTCTCCCAAATTGTCTTCCTTTGAATTAAAAATGTTTTCGGAGAAATAAAAAGGCCTCACATTTTTCTGCATTTTTAATTTTAAAAAACATAACAGCATTCAAATATTATGACATTCTTTTAGACTTGCTCCCCCCCCCCATTTTTGTTGTTCTTTAAATGGTAAATGGCAGACTCTTAGTCTTTCATTACAATACACCATCTCTCAGAAACAAACGTGTTAATTGGGTGCACACTCCTGGCTTGTACAACCTGTCTAGTCAGCTCCCAAAGCAGTTTCATATACCACAGGTTTGAGTAAAAATCTGAAAACTGCACTGAAGGGTATTTACCAAGGCCATCTTTGACCTCAGGGCTTAACCTCCTTGTGCAACATCTCCTGGCTACAGCTGGGAAATATCCTTCGCTGGAACCTCTTTTGCTACCAAGTACAGAGACAGCTTGGGATGAAAAAAGCCCAAGGCTAAATTAGCCACTATGAACATCCCACTTCTAAACATGTAGGGTTTTTTCATTAAGAGATTAAAGTGAAGATATGGTGTAAATTTATCTGGCTGATGTCTTCATGCTGCCTCCAGATTCCTCTGCAGTTCGTACTACTCACACTAAGCTCCAGCTAAGTGCCTACAAAACTCATTCATACCAGTAGGTTCTACCTGCATTCAAACCTCAGCAATGCACAGCTTTCTTGAAGTCTGCAGGATTAGCAAATGCTACAAACCTAGAGTTAACAATAAAAAATTTAATGCACAATGTACAGATCCAGAGAATCACTCCCAGGCCTACAGGGTGGACAGACTCAGACTAACTTCTTGTCATAGCATTCATATTCTGCATACACACACAAGTAGTCTACGGTGAGACTTAACTTTCTGAAGCATGAATATGAAAAAAAAAAGAAGCTTTGGGTGAAAAATATGTATGCTTTCATGAGTATTTTTTATTGAAATGTTCTGGCAGGTTAATCAGAGCCATCATTTACAACAGAAATTCATGCTTCTATTGGATCTCAGTTCATGAACTCTGCAGAAAAAGGGCTATGGATTCCATAAAAAGCATCAATCCAAAAATTGCTCCACATGGGGTAAACTCTGAACTTCTGTCTGGCTCGCAGTGAAAATAAGAGAGTTTTAGGGCTATGGGCATTTCAAAATGTGGGGGGTAATAAAGTCTAAAAGAAAAGATCAACATTTGGGTTAGCAGATAACTCTCCAGGGAACCAATCCTTTCACAGTTGCCATCCATCTCCACCAGAAAGCAGTTTCACATCGAATAAAAAGCAAATGTATCTTATGAACGTACAAAAACAAAGGGGATGAACTTAGTCTAAAAGGCATCCAAAGCAACACACAAAATGCTTTCTTGAGAGACAACAGGAATA
Source organism: Ceryle rudis (assembly GCA_033439905.1). Taxonomy (NCBI): domain Eukaryota; kingdom Metazoa; phylum Chordata; class Aves; order Coraciiformes; family Cerylidae; genus Ceryle; species Ceryle rudis. The sequence continues at coordinate 28,371 of JAAGNO010001181.1, forward strand.
TCTGTATTGACATAATCCACAATACACTCTGCCAGAAGTCTGACAACTGAGGATAGGAAGATAAGACATATGCAAGAGTTCAAACCATATTTATGAAGAAAAGTTCTTATGAAGAAAAGCTCTAAAATGTGAAAGCCACAAACTCTTCTGAAGATACCATGTCATGTAAATCAATATTATCTGCAGCAAAATGGCTTTAAAAAGTTCTTACCTCATTCAACATCTGTTGGCCTGTCCCATGATAGTCACTTCTGCCCACGTTACTCTAATATATAGATAAGCCACAATCTTCATTTCCTCTAGTACCTGGATAGAATCTGGAAGAGGGAAAATAAATTTTTTAGGCCCGCTTTTTGAAAGTTCATGTGAGCAGAAGTAGATCACGCTGCCTTCTAGTTTCTCTGAAAAGGATTAACAGAAAATTCCCCAAAAATGCCCTGAGATACAAGACAAGACCTGCCCTACTCATAGGCCGCCCATGGAGCAAAGGACTACTTAACATAAGTACAGTTTGTAGGTTCTACCTTTGCACAGCTAATGGAAAACAGGGTCATTTTATTTATACTTTGTGAAATGTAAAAACAGTAAATAGTAGAAGAAAAGATTGTAAGAATGTTTTCATGTGCTTGTTTGTTTCACCTTGTTAATGTTAGGGAATGTTAATATTCTATTTTTATTTTATTTTAAGAGTGCAGAGTGCTGGACTCGTATGAGCTGTGACTTTTGGCTTAGGTTGATTAACTTCCCTACTTGTACTATGTTCATTCTCACTGCCATATCCAAATCCAATTTTCAAGAGGATGCCAAGTTCTTGATGAAAACAGTCTCTTATTATATCCTAACCAATGGACTGGAAGTAGACTGGGCTCGTGTGGGAATAATGAATCACAGTTTACATTTAGGCCATTCAGCACATATAATACACACACAACCTCTAAAAAAGATATATAGTATTAAAAGCATTGTTCTGACACAATTCAAGACAATATAGATTCAAAGCATTCTAGGTTATTTGGACACATCTTTCTCCCATTAATTTTAATGGAAGAGATGGACCAGATTCATAGTTGGCTTTCAGGGATATAATTTCACAGAAGCCAGTTGAATAATATTGATTTACTTTTGCTAAGAATGAGGATGTAGATCTCCCAAAAGAGAATTAGTTTGCGAATCAAAATTATACTGTGTTGGAAAAATTCAAAAGTACTCTCTTTTGATGAAGACATATTGATTAAAACCCCTGAGCTACATCCTTTCTTTCAAATGTCTTATTCTTACTGGTTTCACCATGTATGGCCATCAAAATATTTAACTCCCTTTCATACTGAAAGAAATTTAATAAATAAGGGCTTCTAGAAAAGCAATTTGCAAGTTACTCACTTAAAAGATTCCCGAGAATATTGACAACTTCAGAAAATACTACTGTTGAAAAACAAACTACCCTCAAAATTGAGTTAATTTTGGTAGCATTTTGTTTCAGCAAATTATCCAGGCAATCATGCTTCAGTACTATCAAACTTTAACAACACTGTAAGAATGTTAAATTATTTTTTAATTTTCTGTTTAATAAACTATAAAATAGAATCACAGAATGGTGGGGATTGGAAGGGACCTCTGGAGATCATCAAGTCCAAATCCCCTGCCAGAGAAGGGTCACCCAGGGCAGCCCACACAGGAACAGAGCCAGGTGGGGCTTGGAAGTCTCCAGAGCAGGAAACTCCACAACCTCTCTGGGCAGCCTGTTCCAGGCTCTGTCACCCTCACAGGGAAGAAGTTTCTCCTCATGTTGAAGTGGAACTTGCTATGTTCAAGCTTATACCTGTTATTCCTTGTCCTATCCCAGGGCACCACTGACAAGAGCCTGGCCCCTTCTCCTTGACCCCCACCCTGCAGAGATTGGTCAACATTCCTAAGATCCCCTCTCAGGCTTCTCTTCTCCAGGCTCAACAGCCCCAGGGCTCTCAGCCTTTCCTCAC
>JAAGNO010001182.1:0-17499 GCA_033439905.1 Ceryle rudis
CATTCCAAACCGCAGGGGAGCGTCGGGCCGGAGCCGAGGCCGGGACAGCGGCCGGGGGCGGGCAGAGAAAGTCGGGCTCATGGCGGGCTGTGTGCGGCGGGGTCCTGGCCTGCTCCGGGCGGTGCGGGGTGGCAGCGCACCTCGCTGTGGACGGGTTGCGGGTGGAGAGCTACCAGGTGTTTTTCATTTCAAGTGCATCTCATGCTGTCTCAAACGTTTGAAACTTGATCTTCATTTCACAGGAAGTTTGTTTTTTTCTTTCCTTGTTTCGTTTTAGGACTCTGGAGTCAGTGTTTCTGAAGCAAGGGAATGGAGACCGGTTATTTACAGAAAGTGTACGGACGGTCTCTGGTTGCTCCTCTTTTTTCTTTTCTGGGCTGGTTTGGTAAGCATGCTTTATTCTGGAAGAAAAATGAGATCCAAAGGTGATGGGGTTCTGCACAGTGGTATCCTAAATCTAAACGGAAATTATCATGGGCACAGGTGTTAGGGTCCCAGGATGCAAGGGGACAGAACTGACTTTTGTGGTGGTGCAGTGTTTTATTTCACTGTCTGTTACACAGACTTTTACGTTCTGCACGTGCTTTTATATTTAGAATTTACTTTTTTTGTAAATTAGACTAGGTTCTGGCGAGGCTCTTATTTCTACTTCTCTCATTGATTGTAGTCTTGTTATCTTGCAACATGTCTTCCTGATGTTATATCACGTTATTATCTCCTGTGCTTAGAACAGCACATAAGCTTTTGGGAACAAGCTTTGTCTTTTTCAAGTACCTCTGTTTTTTTCATGATATGTCTGAGGTTTCTCGGGATTCTTGTGAATGCACTATCAGTTTTCAAATCAACTCCTAGTAACTGTTCTAACGGAAGGTAATGCAGAAGAATGCATACACGTTTTGAACACTACATAAGAGGAAGCTGAACTGTTATGAACAGTATAGGCTTTTTTACATGCTGTCTTGGCTTTGATAAGTGAAGGGAATGCCAAAATGTAAACCTGTCAAATGATGAGGATTTAGGATTTTTGTTTTCTCTCACTGTTTTTATTGCTTAGTTTCTGTGAAATAACCTGTTGCGTACATGTATTGGTTTTCTTTTGTTTGATCTTGTGTTTAAAAGATCGAAAAGATTTTGGTGACACTGATTTGTTCGCATAGTGAAAAAAATGAAAACAACATTAATATCGCTGGCATGTATAGACACCCCCCTCCAGCAGCCATAGAGCCATCTGTTACTTACCAATATTTATGGCTTGTATCCAGCATTTTTCATTAAATAAATAAATAAATCATCCCATGGACACAATATTTCCCACACTGATGACACCAAACCTGTAATGTCCGTCTTCAGAAGGAATGCCAGAATTCCTCTGAAAGCAAATTTCAGTCTGAGTTGCAATACCAGCTCATTTCTCCTTTTTCTTCTGAGAACAATTTAATTATTAACAAATATTTGTTATGTAAATAAAATGGATCTGAAAGTATTTTGTTATTGTAACAAATATCACATCCAGAAGTAGTATGTCAGCTTTAATTCTGGAGTCTGTACAAAGATCTCTATATTGAGATGCCATTAGCATGCAGTCATAATTTAAAAAAAATAAAAATGTAACAACTTAGACTGCAAACATAAAAGCAGAAATGTGACTGCAGTGGGGACTAAGGAGGGTACGTGGTTACATGTTTGTGTATGAGACTCAGTTTTTGCCCAGATCCGATATTTAGTCACAAGTGTTAAAAGTAGAATAACAAATAAAAACTCTAAACCTTAAGTAAGTAGCAAGCAGGTTTGCTGGATCTGATCTGTGCAGTCTGTCTCCTGCACAGCTGATATTCAGCAGTGTCCATGCACAGCAGCAGTGGTTATTGCAGGACTTGCTGCTGCCAGCAGCTGGCACACAGCCACAGAGATTAGTGTATTGTCTTTGGTGTGGGTGAAATGTGGTTTACACCCCATGGGACAGAGGAGATGATTAATCACAGTTCTTCAATCCACTGTAGTGCTGTAAATAGGCATCTGGGTAAAAGTAGTGCTCTGGACTTCACCAGCTTCTCAGAAGAAGAATTACTGCTCCTTGGCACTTGGAAAGGTTCTTTTCAAGGGGCGTTTTGGCCCTCATGGGGTACGTGAGCAGGGTTTACACTACAGTCCTAGGCAAAGTGTCTTATATTGACTAAGGGCTGCTGTTCCTTGGCCAATAGAGGTGCTTAGCTGCCTGCTCCTGAGGTTTGCAGGGAGCTGGTCTACTGGGCCTTTGATCCGACAGCAGTATCGAAAAGATCAGTGCAGCGTCACCTAAGTCCATGGTGTGGCTCTCTCCATGTTTTTCACATATGTTAAAGAATACATCTTCCTGAAATTTCAGGTAACCTGCATTTTAATTGTACTTTATGGTTTAAAATATACCTCTGTTTAAATTCACTAGCAGCTGCAAGGGCTCAACATTTCAGCAGATATGTTGCCCAGCTGTATCTTGAAGGGCATTATGGAAAACGAGAAGCAGAGAGCATGTGAAAAATTACCATTTGAATGACTTTGCCTAGTGACACAGATGCACTTTGGTAGAGGCAGTGTTTAGAACCTTACTACTGCATTCCTATTATTTTAATTAGGAGCCCTAACTTTCTTCTGTGACATGCTGCTTAATTTATAGACTTTCAACCGTAGACGAAGGAAAGCTCTAAGGAACCAATAGGACTAAACTTGTCCATATGAGGTGCTTTGATCTTGTGCAGAGGGGGAGTTTTAGATCTAGCTGTTTGCATCCATGAGACAAAAATGCATGGGTTAAAAGGAGTATTTATTGAACAGGAAAGAAAAGCTATCATAGCATGATTTCACATTAAAAAATATTTTAACAGATGTTTATAACTGGCTATGCTGTGATGGCTGGTGCTGCAGAAAGACTCGTGCTTGGATATGACAGCTTTGGGAACATATGTGGTAGGAAGAACACCCCTGTAAAAGGGGCGCCTCTTTCTGGACAGGACATGACTAATAGAAAGTAAGTACATCAGAAAATGTCAAAATAATTCAAATGTTTGAGAACTTAATATATACATCTCCTAGTTGTCCATCATATACCTATGTGTATAGGTATATGCTTATATTGAAAGGCCAAAAAAAAGTGTGAGAATGGTGCAAAATGGTGAGTGACACTAAATTGTTAGGCTTTATGCTGGCTGCTTCTTAAACAGGACTTCAGCCAAACCAGCAGTCCTTCTATGTGGCAAATCTTGTACTTGGGAAGCTGCATGGTGAAGTTCCCAGTCATTCTGTCATACTGGTCCTTGTAGAATGGCACCCACCTTGTCAGCTTCTGATTCTATTTAAGAACATGAAGTGTAAAAATGTGGCATATTCTCAAATTGTTTTGTAACTTCTGACTTCAAACTCCACTTTTCCCATTATATGTGGAAAGACTTCCATTTGCTTTATAGTGCTTTAAAAAGAGGGAAAGATGGCTCAGAATTTAAATCTATAAAACCAGAAAGCTTGGTTTTTTTTTTTTTTGAAAAGAGGATCTTTCTTCCTTTTTAGGTATGTGTTCTTTCTGAATTCATGCAGCCTGGAAATGAAAAGCCTCAAAATCAGTTCACTTTCCTTGTGCGTGTCTAGTTGTCCACAAGAGCAACTCAACTCTTTGGAAGACCTTCAGAGATTTGCAAGGAATAACGGTGCGCAACAGGGAATATGAATATCTTAGTATGTCTGTAGAACAGTTGAACAACTTTCACTTCGTTACTCTTACTTTTGCTACACTAGGGAGTCATTTCTTACCATTAATTTCCTGAGCAGCACATGGCAACAGAAAACAAAATGTCTTGCTTCTGTTTTATTTCAAAGACGGAGTTTCTAGAAATGTTACAGTTCTCTTACGCAAATTCAGAAGTTGTTGATTAATTCCTGCACAACGCTGAGATTCTGCAGCAGAAAACTGGCTGCTGGGAATGAACTAGTGTAGTTTGGTGGGAATGCCAGTAGGTGAACGGAGCTCACATGCTATTTAAGAAACTTGTCCAACTGGTTCTTTTAAGTTTAATTAAAACTACAGTGGAATTATTGATTGCAGAAATACACAAGTGTTTTATCCCTTTAGACATCAGATCCCAAATTTTTGCTACTCCACCTAGAAATTAATTTTTTTTATTCTGCTGTTCAAGATGGATATGATGTCAGAAGTAGGTCTTGTGCAAAAGAGGCAGCTCATTCATGTCCAACATGTAAATAAAATAAGCTGTAGCCTAACCCTTATTCCATAGGATATGCGTAAACTGCAGACCATATGGATATTAGTGGCTATTTTTATTTGAAGTCAGAATTCCATTCTTTGTTGGTTTGTTTGGCAAGGATTGCTGTTTAATTGACAACACTTGTTAATTTCATTTCGGGGTAGATTGCTGTCACTTGCTATGTACCGAAAGCTGTAAACAGCTGTGCTGTAAGTATTTTCAGTGTAACTGAATAAAATTTCATGAAATTCCATCTTCATGCTAAAATTGCTTGCATATTTATCTCAAGGGAGATGGCAGTATTGCATTTTGAATGGCTTGAACATACCCAGCCTTTCTTTCCCAGAAGCGTTATATAATGGAGCAGAGTATTATTAGCAGAGGTCCTGGTAATACTTCACTTAGAAAGTGTTAAGGGGCCTAGTTCTGTTGTAACTTCTGTCATTTTAGGTTTTTCCATTAGCTTAGTGAGTAAGAGTTTAGAGCTGAAGTATCGTACTGTGGAACAAGTAGTGTGTCTGCCCTCCGGAAGATCAGTAAATGGTAATTACAGTTAAGTTTAGAGGACAAAGTTTCCACAGATGTTGCATTAGATTTACCCAGTTAAGTAATTTGTTATTTACATTTCCACTGGATTATCAGGGATAAATATGGCCTGCTAAGGGATCAAAGCAGAAGTATAACCAAAACTTAATTGATAATGTGTTTTTTCTCTAAAACTTCAAGTAGTATTAAGTTACCTTCCTCCCCCCCTCAGGTTCTTGTCTTTGTATTTACAACCTGAATATTTCCAGTTACACAGTAGATCCAAAGGCAGCTGAGCTGTGTCCTACATTGCCAGTTCCACCAAGGTGAGAATTACTGGGTAGTTTTACAAGAGCCTTGAGTCCAAACAGCTTCTTAAGGATTGTTACTGCCTCACTTTTTGTATTTGGCTTTATGCTTTACAGTCAGAGTGCTTTTGCTTTGTTTATTTTTTTTGTGTATGTATCCTTATGAGTTCTCGCGTGTGCCTGTGAACACGCCACTGTCCTGTCCCACAGAATTAACAAGGACTGCATTCCCTCCATTCCTCTTCCCTTTAGAGATTGTTTTCCTCTCCAAATCAGAAGAACACTCCATATGAGGAGCGATTTATCTCCTGCACAGACTTTTGCTCTCTCCTTCAATGCCAAGGAGGAGAAGCTGTGGTCTTGGGCCTTGCTTATTATCCTGAACCCAGAAATTTCTAATCAGAATCATTTAATATCCAGCTGGCTTGAAGCCCAGGTCTCTGGATGGCACTGTCTTTAACATTTGGCATTTGTGAGTCAAAATCCTTAAACTCATGATTTTAAATTCCGCTGTGTCATGAAAACACAGTAAAGAATTGGAATCTTCATGTTTACAGTGCTAAATCATCTGCTCCGAACAAGACAAAATAGAGGGAAAAACAAACAGAAGAGAGCAGGAGACACGTAACAACATTACATACCGTGGATCAAAGGAGAGCATGTAAATTGATGAAAAACATGGCATGTTTTACTTACTACTTCTTTTAGGCTTTTTTTCTGTTTGACAAGGAATTCTTCAAAGTTATTCATCTTGCATGGTAATATTTCATAGTAGAAGCAAAGCTAGTCAGAGGAGTTTTTAACTGTTGATGAACAAACCTCTCCTTTTTATCTATGAATATGTCTTTGTTGTAGTGCGACATGGACAAAGTGGGACAACAAATATATTCAAGAAGTTTGAAAGTGCAAAAAATTTCATATGTAGATAGTTGGTGGTGTTAATTGTACCCTACAAACATTGCTTTCATGTGGCTTATAGGATGCTTAAATATCATAAAAACATTGCAGAGTGTTTGTGGTCTAGTCTAGAATTATCTACAGCAACGTATCTTACAGCTATGTTAGCATGAGTTCAGGTTTTACATAAACACGTGGGAGCAAAGCAGGTGAAGCCACACCAGTTCCTATGAGAATAGGCCTACATGCTGATGGTGAGTGAGGTAGTAGTTCATTTGTTCCCCCAGCTTGTTCTGGTACAGGGATGCAGTTCTGATGCTGCTAGGTGTTTATTTTGCAGATGAAACATAAACCCACCATTTATATCAGACCACTCCCATGCCTGGTGCCATGCTGTGTCAGACTCCCATGTGCAAGGTCTCCTCCTGGGCAGGGAGGGTGACTGCCAGGTTACAGATCCAACTGGCCAGCTGTGGCTGTAAAACTATGTTGAGGATACCAGCAGGGTACTGCAGAGGGCTTGAAAGAGAACGGTGGAATGAATCTGCGTTTAAAGCTGTTTGTCCAGTACTAAATATTTTTTACCATCTTTGTTTTTAACCTTCCAGTAAATCTTTTCCATTACTTAATCGATGCGTTCCACAAAATCCTGAATGCTATTCCAAATATGCATCTGTCTTAATAAATATGGTTAATGAAATGGATGCTTTTCACCGAGTTCTGAGTGGAATATTGGCAGGAAGAGATACTGTGATAGGACTGAGTGTCCTTGCACTAGGTAAGGTTAAATTAAAAATGAATAATGATATTAAATGAAAATGTGAGGTTTTAACTATTTCTATTAACTTATAGTTTTAATTTAAAAGTGATCATTTTTTGTATTTTCTGGGCAAAGTTGTTCTTAAGAGTGGTTGTGTTGCATCAGGAGACATTTAACAGACTGATGAAATACAGATCTGTGAAATACCAGATTCTGTGCTCCTTGATATGATCATGCACTTAATTTCAGAGGACTGTAAGAAATTGTTGGTTAAAAAAAAATAGCACCAGCATGAACATTTTAAATTAAATTTTATGCAAAATATTGTTGAAAAACTTGGAATTCTCAAGGTGAAATATTTCAGTTATAAGTTCATTATTAGTAAGTTGCAGGTAACTTTGTGCTTTGAATGTTAAAAAAGTTCACAGCTTTGCTAAATGCTGTTGCTTTTGAGACCAGTGTTAAAAGTGTTTAAATTTACATTTAAATTTACAAATTTACATTTAAATTTACATGGAGGGAAAGTCTTACGAGGCGAGGTTGAGGAAGCTGGGGTTGTTCAGCTTGGAGAAGAGGAGACTCAGGGGGGACCTCATCAGTCTCTACAACTATCTGCAGGGAAGTTGTAGTCAGGTGGGAGCCAGGCTCTTCTCCCAGGTGACTAGTGACAGGACGAGAGGGCACGGCCTGAAGCTGGGCCAGGGGAGGGTCAGGTTGGATCTTCGAAAGCACTTCCTCACAGAAAAGGTGATTAGACACTGGAATGGACTGCCCGGGGAGGTGGTGGAGTCACCATCCCTGGAGGTGTTTAAGGAAAGATTGGATGTGGAACTTAGTGACGTGGTCTAGCTGATGTCATGGTGTTGGGTCATAGGCTGGACTTTATGATCTTGGAGGTCTATTCCAGCCTCAGTAATTCTGTGATTCTGTAAATAAGAGTTACGTTCATTGGGGTTTAAGACTCATAATAAACTTTGTATCTTTTTCAGCCTTCTCTTTTATACTGGTTTTAGCATTCAGATTCATTCGGACACTTCTGGTCCATACTTTGATAGCACTGGTTGTGTTCGGGTTGTTATGTAAGTATATTTGCCTTTTTGCATATGCTTAGTTAAATGGATCATCGCACTGAACTGAAGGAGGTGCAGCTGAACAGCGATCCCTTTTCTCCACGGCCATCCTCAGTAACCTTAAGCTTACCACAGCTGTTTCCAAGCTGAGCCCTGCTTGCCTTTTGGTGCCAGGCTCTGGCTGTGCTGTTCCAGCTGCTGAGTGTTGGGATTATGATGATTTTTATTTTTTTATAGATGCCTGGAAACAAGATTTCTTTTGGCAGATGAATGCAGTTATGAAAATACTACTGTTTCAAAGAAAGTAGTGAAGCTTTACACTGCCTGCTTTAGAAAAGGAGAACTGTAGCCATCTGTCTAGTTAAAGCTTGTCGTTCCATGGAAGTTAGCTTTCTATCTCCTCAGTTTCTATCTAGTTTTCTATCTATATGCCTGAGCTTTAGGATAACCTTGTGCTGTAGTTTTACCTCAGACTAACAGCCCATTGTGTGGATTTTCTCTGTGATGGTTGATGCTGTGCCTTTCTGCTATGCGACAATGTTCCTGAGTTAGGTGGAAGGGTGGGAGGCTCACAAGAGAGGCCAGGCAGACGTCAGCCTGCCAACATCAGTGTGCTGCGGCCTGGGGAGCGCTGCCCACCTTCATGCTGCTCTATTTTGCTCAGTTGTCTCAGGTGTTCTCTGGTGGCTCTACTATGACTACAGGAATGATCCCAGCACTGAATTGGAAACAGAAAAGGAAAATGTAAAATTTCTACTTGGATACGCTATCTTCTCAACAATAGTTACCGTAAGTAACATCTTACCCTGAGCACCAGCAGAGCTGAACTACAGGCTGCTGCAACAGTAAAGACAATTCCTCATTCCTTTAAAATTTGAAAATGAGAATCAATTATAAGATCATTTAAATAGTTTTATATCTTCACTGTGAAACTTGTTTGTCAGCTTTGCACTCTGCCACACTTCAAACCTATACAAACAGCAGTTAGCATTAGTAGTGTAGAAATGCAAGAACTATATTCCATCCCCATTCTTCCCTGCATCAGCTAACTGTAGAGTCATGCTGAGTGAACAGAGGGGCACTGGCTTGATATGAACATGAGATCTCTGTATTCAACCTGTCCTGTCAGTAGTAGAAGGGAGTGTTAGGTCTTTTAGACAATGAAAGGGGTGGTAAAGCACAGGCAGCAGTATCTGGGCCTCAAGTTATGGGTTAAATTCTGCTTTTCTCTCACTGACCTTGTTTTCCAACAGAAAATCTGAGTCTGTCTTGCAACTTTTAAAGTAATTTTTTCACTCTGATGTTGCAATGTTAGAGGAGCCGTTGCTCAATGTGAGTGTATAGACAATTTGTACTTCGTGAGACATTTGTCAAAATGATTGTTCTTTTGTTTTCTTAAAGCAGAGTAGGATCCATAGACTGGAATTCACCAGATATGAACAGTCTGACTGTTTACAGTGACAAATATAAATGTGTCACAGATCAGATTTTTTTCATATCCCCTGTAAGTTATGACCTTTTTTACTTCTGTTGATACTGAAGGGTGAGCTTGTGAGGTTTTTGAGTGAGAGTTTTGGTGGTGGTGGTGGTTCGGGGTTTTTTTTGGTTGGTTTTTTGTTTGGTTTGGTTTTGGTTTTACTTTGGGGAAAAAAAAAACCTATTTAAATGAGGTTTTATTTCATGTCTGTTTTGATTCCATACATACACAGCTCTCAGATTAGTTTGGTTGTGCCACTGTCCTTTCTGCAGAAAAGGACTGGTCCTCCTGCCATTGTGAACATTGTGGCAAGCTGACCTCAGCAGGAAGAAAGTTTAAATAAATGTTGGTGACATACAGGGTATGTGAAAACAATGTAGCATGTAATGTACATTTGTGTTTGCTGTAAAGCAAACCAGACTGTATCCATTAGGTGAATTACTGCTTTATGAATCCTATTTTATTCACAAAACCCAGTAGTAATTATTTCAGAAAACCAGATTTTAATCCACAGGCTCTTTGAGAATATAGGCAGTGTCTCAGAAAGCTTTTCCAGTACACAGCAAGTTTGTGTAAAATGCCTCGCTGCCATGTCTTTGTGAAATCTATAGCCCCTGACTGCACATTTGACAACACTGATAGTTTTGAAGAAAAAAAAACAAACAAAAATTTCTCTTTTTATTATTTACAGGTTGTTCTGCTTTCCCTTATACTTGTACTAAGAAAGAGGCTTCAGTTCACTGTACAACTCTTTCGAATTGTTGGCAAAATCATTGGCAGAATTCCTTTCCTTCTGTTCCAACCGCTCTGGACCTTTCTGATTCTCATTGTGTTCTGGGTATTTTGGGTTGCTGTGCTGCTTAGCTTAGGAACTGCAGGTAAGTATGTTTCCCATGTTTTTGGATGAATGCTATCTGTCTGCTAAGATCACTTCTTAAATGTGAAACCTCCTGCTGTTAGTGTACATGTGACTGGCATTGTTACACAGCTGTGTTACCCTTGCCTTTTTTTTTTGTTTGTATTTTGCCACACGCTTGTTGGACTCTTCAACATTGCCATAGTTCCATGAGTCATAGCACTAGAGAAGAGATATTTTTTTTTTTTTTCTCCTGTGTGTGGACTTTAGTTTTGTTCTTTCTCATATATTTAATTTATTATTAGATTGTGGTAGTATATGTTTGATGTATTTAAATGAAGAAAGTAACAGGAGGGAGGAGACAGCTTTCAGTGCAGTTGTTATGAACTGACCACTCCTCTGACTATAAACAATGTCCAGTTGTCATGGGGGCAGAACATTGTTCTGTTCATTGACAACTGCTAATATGATTTAGACTGGTACAACAGTATTTGGATTAATTCAGAGGTTCTTGCTGTTGCAGGGGAGATGCTCTGTAGGAATAGTCAATCACTATGAAAGATCTGCGAACAGATTTTGAGTGTGGAAGTGGTGTTCCCGAGGGACATACCACTGTATGATCTGTCACTGACTGAATCATGGTAATTTGGGTACTGTCCTTTGGCCCAGCATCATGTCATCCAAGGGAAGGGGAGGTTATTCTTCTGTGGTACATCACCCAAAAAGGGGAAGTTAAGCTCTGTGTAGGTCAGGGGATAACTTCATGCAGATGTCAGCCTCCATATGTGGAAAGCATTATGATTTGGGGGTTGTTTTTTTTTTAATTTTATATTTCTAGGGTCCCTTTTAGGAGTCAGGTGTTGTCCTTCGGGTCAGAGCTAATGCAGAATTGATGCAGATAGAGACAGTTGTTTATCATTCCCATATTTATTTATAGGTTTTCTCTCTTCTGAAACTTGGCAAATGGCTTCTGTGTGGAAAACCAAATATGGCCTAACTCTTCAAATGCTTAAATGTTATAATTTTACCTTGTGTTTCCACCACCCCTTGAGACAGCAGCTGCAGTAACTCGTGGCTGCAGGCTTACAGATCCCTTCTAGGCCAAAAAAGCCTCCAACTTTTCTGTAGCTGAGCCCATTTGGCAAAACTGGTGGTATTCTCCACGTCCATGGGTCAGGTACCTTGCTCCTCTTCCATCACAAGTACTTCCATCTCAGTTTCACCCTGTTAATTCTGGTGCTGTACAAGACCCCCTGCACTTGTAACATTAGAGTCTGTCTGTCAGAATCCATTCTGGCATTGCAAACACTCACACATTGCTTAGGTTAGACTAGGATCTGTTTCCCTCCAGCTTTCATTGCAGTCATGCAGGTTTGCGGGGGTCTCTGTTTCTGCTGCCTTTCTCCCAGTAGCTCATGTCAGAAGTGGCTGCTTGAAGCACTCGTCTGACCGATAACCTGCTTCTCCTGCAAAAGAGTCGGACCTAGAAAGGTCAGATGTCTAACCTGCAGTCTCTTTGTGAGTTGTTCTCGGCTGAGTTATCAAGCAGTTTCACTTTGCTTTAGGTGTTATGGATATTCCTTCTCCACACTCCCCTGTGGTGGATTTTTGCTTCACAGAGGCAGCATTATGTGCTAGACACAGCTTTGTGTGGTTGTGAGCTTTTCTGCAAAGTCTTCATCTCATTTATGTGCGTATCAGCCAGGCAGCAGTAGTTTTTAGACTGGCCTTGTGGGGTGCCTTATCACTAGTTCAGACCAGTCCTTTATAGAAAGGAGCATCTCCTGAGCTATCAACCAGCTGTTCATTTCATGCACCTGCTTGGATCGGATGCAATTTAAGATAAACGTTAACTATAGTAAATCTAGTAGCAGGTAAATAAAATTAATTATAACTCACAGATTTGCTAAATATATAATTGACAATAACTATTAGAGGAAATATTACATCCTTGACATAAAACTAGGCTGGCCCATTACCCACAGGAAAATTCATTGTTACTCTTTATATACACACATAAGGATGTGAAGCTCATCCTCGTTGAATCTAAATTTAGCAAGTTGAGTCTGGTGTATTCAAAAGCTTTTGGAAATGCAGCAGTCATTAGAAGAGCAGAAATATTTTAGCTCCTATGACAGAAACAGCTTGTGGTAAGTGTAGGAGGGGAACTAGTCAGGTATTTCCTGGCTGTTTTTACAGACTTTGCAGGAAAGTAGTGACTTGCACATTCTATCTGAAAGCAAATTCCACATGTATTCACAGTGAAATAAAACCCAGTGAAAACTGCTTTTGAGAGGCTTTGTAACGTTTTTTTTCCGCGTTTTGCTATTTTCCTTCATTGGCTATATTCTGTTTCCTGCTAGCAGTTTCCATTCAACTTTTTTCTTTTTTCTCTGCCTGCTTCAAGAGTAAGATTCAAATAGCTTATGACCTGCTGTTACATTCATAGTGCAGCACACTTCTCCTGGCACAAAGGTATTTTATTTTTTGTCTTACCCCGGCATAATAGGTATGCTGATATTTCCAGCGAGTGCTACAAACAGTGCAGTACAGAAGGCAGCATAATCTTGCTGCACAGTAGAGTGATGTTAAAAGTTTCTAAGATGCTCTCCGTTTTGAAAGAACTGACTTTTAGGAGATTAAGCATAAGAAGAAAAATGATTTCCAGGGACTTAACTGTCAATATATTGCTCATGTGAGGAATCTAGTAAAACATGTTTTGACTGAGATGTTCTGCCAGGATATTTTTAGTGTAGATGTTAATACTTGTGAGATTTTTCTGTTAACAGGTAGCACATTAGTTTAGAAGAGGACGTGCATTTGCTAAATAATCAGAACAATTCTAAGTTACAGTCTGAGCATAAATGCAAATAGAAAAATGCCACTCTACATATTCGGTTATTTTTCTGGTTAAAACTCGATTCTATTCATTTTATCATTTGTGTTTGTAATTATTCTTTTTGTTAAGCTGTCTGTGTTCAATGGTGGCTGTTGCTGTCGGTGGGTGTAAACTGTCCAGGGGCTGAGGTGCTTGCGTAACAAGTAAATGACCTGCAGCAGTGTCAGTGCCCACTAGGTGCCGATAAAGTAGCGTGAGAAAGTTTCTTCTGAATCTGCTCGGTTGTTTACAGCTGCTTGATAACAGAGTAACTCCTCCTGAGAAGCGTCGGAAGACAAGAAAGGCAGTTTTAGCTTTTTAATGATCTGAGGAGGTAGTGAAGGATTGTTTTATCCAGCTCTCAGGTTGAGGAGATTTGTCAAGATGACACAGGAGGTTGGTGTCAGCAAGAAGTATAATAGTTACTTGGATTTCCACTCCCATACTCTACCTCAGATTTGTTTTGAAGTTCAAAACTTGAACAAATGAACAGTAGACTAGATTTGGTATTGAGAATATTCCTTTAGAGAGTATTTCAGATTTTCAACCCAAATGTGAGTCCTCTGGAAATGCTGCCTGTTAAAGCAGCTCACAGTAAGGTGGGTCATGAGGAGCTGTTTTGCTGTTCTGAGATGACTAGTACTTACACTTCCTGTAAAAATAAATACATATAGTACTGTATGGTTAATAATGCATCAGCAGAACAGCTTTGTATTTTCTGCTGGGTTTCTACAATTGCCCTGTAAATGGAAGACGTTTCTTTTGATTTTGAGTTTTGGGGACTTTTTGCAACAGTTGAGAGTACTTCTCTGAAGATCCTCCAAGATACACTCTCCTTGAGCAATTTATTTTCTCCACTGGCAAATAGTCGCCTATCCAGGATCCAGTTTGTAAAATGCAGATGATGGTTTTCTCGGTTTTGACACTTAGACTTTTTATTCTCACAGATACATTTGGGACTGTGCAGATTTTAAATGCAAATATACCAAGATAGCTGAAAACATGAAATGTTTACAAAGTCACTAGTCTTTTGGGTATTACAGAGAGACGGGCAAGTGAAATTGTCTTGCTGCTGTGCTGCACCTGTTTTTAACATTTTCCTTGAATCTTTACTAGTTATATTTCTAGCATCTCCACATCTTAAAGCTCTGGAGCACTCGATCCTCACTTCAGCTGTGGTGCACCTGATCATTATGGACCACACAGGCACCTTATTTACATCCCCTCCAAAAGTTAGTGCTACTCCGAGAAAAGACTAGCTTCTTGGGAGCTATAGAAAACTGTAGCCTGCACTTGGAAAGGTACTTATGCACATGACTAACTTGAAACACATGGATAATCCTATTAAAATCAGTGGGACTACTTATGCATTTTAAGGTAGGCACCTGCTTAAGTACCTTGGTAATTCAGAATCTGTAAAGGCAGCAGAGACCGAGTGAATTCCAAACCTAGAAAACGAGGCGAAATGCCAAGACTCCACAAGACTTGAGACAGTACAAACAGTGGCACCAGTTAGAACCATTAGCTGGCTAGGAATGGAATTCAGCCGTGCTTTGGAAAAGCTGATATGTCTTAGGGTTATTGAGTCTCATTGTTTGCTAATTTGTGTGGCATTTCACTGCAGAACTGAAGTGGCCTTGTGGCACAGCGAGGCACATCTTTCAACCTTCCAGCGTACAGGAGCTGTGAAGGCCACACGGCATGAATACTGTGCAAGTAATGGAGGATGAGAAGGTGCTGTGAGACTTTTGTGTAACAAAGGTGTGTCCTACAGGCAAGTGAGCAGTAAAACTGCCACATAAAGCTGTGCAGTAACAAAAGCGGCAATAAAAATATATCTCCTGCAGGGTCCTTGACATTCCAATTACAGTCAGCTAGTTTAGCTGAAAATACCACTACATGGAAAAAAGTTAAATAAAGTAACACAATAAATTCTGTTGCAGGAAGCATGAAGATTGAGTGTATGATGCCAAAACCTTTCCTCGCTTAGCAGTGGGAAGGGCACATCATATTTTCATGTTAACAGGAACTGATGAACAGGTTCTTTATTTTCTGGTCAGTGGTTCTTTGTTTTCTGATAAGGAAGTTCCTGGACTAGACTTCCCAGGAGTTTTTGTCCTCTGCAACAGCTCGCTGCTCCAGGCATTAGCAAAACCTTGCAGCAGCAGTTGCCAAGTAAGAGTATCTGACAGAAGTCTGAAAGTACCAAGATACAGCTAATGACACTGCATGTGCACACTGACTTCTGTATCATTGTGTTGCTGTGCTGACTGACGTAACGGCACAGCACCGGGCTGCAGTCACGTCGAGAAACCCTTCTGATTTCTGGTGCAAACACTTCTGCCTGTTTGCATTGTTAGCAACACTTCTTCTGAAGTATTTGCAGCAGATCAGCATTTGTAATTATCGGAGATTTTCAGATTTGTGATTCAGCTGTAGGGACTTCAGTTCTTACTGAGTTCTTAATATTATCACTAAGAGCGTACAGTACACAGGAAAGATTTGTGATTATGCAGTTGGAGGAAAATGTTGACAAATTAAACCATATTTCAGGGCTTTGCTGAGAAAGTTTAGCTTGTGTGAACAGATATATCCCAGTGGAGTGATGAGGAAAATGGCATTGATGAGGAAAATGGCATATACTTTTCTCAGCAGGGTATCTAGGATAGCTTTAAAATTTACCTGTGCTAAGACTGACACATGGAAAATAGCATTGCATGTAAATCTCTTGACAAAATTATGCCTGCACGGTAGGCCCAGAAGACAGGAATCAGTCAGATGTGTGAAATAACAAAACCAGTTTACCATACCTAGAGAGTGAAGTGATCAGTGGTGAACTGACAGGTGGATGTGCCCAGTTTCTGTGCAGAAGGGCACAGCACTGTGCACATGCACGTGTGTAAGGTTGGCCAGGGAAGACAAAGCTATTACTGTTGTTACTGCAGGTGGTTATTTCAGTAGGCTGGTAAAAAGGAAACATACATTTGTCAGTCTGTCATGACAAAACTATAGTATCAAAGCATGAAATGTGCCTTTTTTTTTTTGAAAGGAAATGTTCAGATGGCTTGTATGGTGTTAAATGTGCTTAATTCATCTACAAAATGGCAAAATGTCTTTTCATAAAAATGGGGAGGTAGGAGACCTTCTTGTATCTCATAGACTTATCATTTGCCTAAGTTCCCTCAGTAAGGGCTGTAGGTTATGGATAATGAGCATATTTGCTAGTTGTGTGTACTGCAGGAAGAAATCAGGGAGATGAAAAATCCCTTCAGAATGGTAGAGCACATACCTTATTTCAATGTACCGAAGTAAATTAATCTAACCTCAAAAATTCCCCTTAAAAAAAAATAAAAAGCTTTTGCATTCAAACTTAAAACCAGGGAGGCAGGGAATGGGAAGGAATGGATGAGAGTTTGTGAGAAGAGATCTGAGCAGTAGCTTTTTCACACCAGGAAGTATCCTTCATTCCACAAGCTTAAAATACATTTGAATGGGATGGAAGCAATGGTATTTCTGTGAATGACCAACCATAGAGCACTGCAAAGAGCTTGCCTGTTGAGCTAAACTTTTCAGAAAAGAAAACATCTAGAACATGTTTGTATTTATGCACCCATGTAGCAGGTTTTTGACCCTTCCAAAGCACTTGAAAATCATTTTGCAGTGCTGCTGTGGGGTAGATGAATGTTTTTCATGATTTACAGACAAATGGATCTTGGTTCTGAAGGCTTATAAAGCTTGTCTAAACATGATGATACTGCTGAAAATAAATCTTAATTGTTTCTGCTTTTGTCAGTGTTCCTGAATGCCGAGTGCATATTAACCATATAGGTGTCTGGTTTTTTATTATCTTTTTTGGAGAGGCCACCTTTATGAGCCTGTATTTTGCAAAAAGTTTGAAAAGTATAGAGAACAGAAAGCTAGTTGCCATGGTTCTAATTGGTAATAGTAATTAAAATAATGATTTTATTTTGTTGCAATGGTATGTTATGCATCCTTAGTATTTTTCTGTAGTCTCTCTTTGCTTCTTACAAAAACAACCAACCTAAAGCATTTCATAGTTGACTATGCATTTATTTCATATCTGAATCAGGAAAAATAAGATTTTCTTTACCTCTGAACCATTTGATTACTCAAATCTTGTGTAATGTTTTATCAGAAATTTTTACTGATTCATAGCTGTTCTCTTGTCTGTATTGCCAGCTGTGTCTCAATAACAGTTTAAACTGAAACTTTTGCTTTATGTAAGATTTTCATTTTCAAAATTCTATTTGAATTACAAAATTTTGGCTCTCTGACTTCATTAGGATGGGTAGGATTAAATAGCACCTGGATCTATTTTTTTAATAATTTTATTGAAGAGATGTTAAAAAAAGGGTGCAGAAACACATCATCTTTTTTTTTTTTTTTTTTTTTTTTTTATTTTTTTTGGGTTTTTTACAAAAATAACTTGGTTGGTTCCCACCTCCAGGTACCGCACCCCCACCTTAGGGGGGAAA
>JAAGNO010001182.1:17599-29501 GCA_033439905.1 Ceryle rudis
ATTTTATTGAAGAGATGTTAAAAAAAGGGTGCAGAAACACTTACATGATCTTTTATTTTTTTTTTTTTTTTTTTAATGATGTCTGGTGTCTTACAATAATACAGTGGTATGATCCCAACTCCAGGTACCGCACAGACTACTTCAGGAGGACAAGTAGAATACAGAGCTCTGTCTGGAATTTGCTACATGGCATGGTATCATTTTATTGGCCTTATCTGGACTAGTGAATTTATTCTTGCCTGTCAGCAAATGACGATTGCTGGGGCAGTGGTTACTTGTTACTTCAACAGGTGAGTGCAACGTTGCCCCCGTATGGTTTTGGGGATTTTCCAGCATTCACTTTCAGTTTTTTTCTAGCCAGAATAGTCTCAGACAGACTGCAATTTGTGTTGATATCTTGGAATTCAATTTAATACAAAATAATATTGCCTATTTCAAGATCTTGAGTAAGATTTTACAATGTGTGTGCTGTTAATGTGACTCAACCCTACCACTGGAGTTACTGGGCCAAACTGAGCCTTGATACAAACCAGGAGTGCTCTGTTGACTCTGGTGAAATTGCTATTCGGAAAGCACAGGCTGCGTTTGACCCTTTTCCAGGAGACTGCGTTAGCTCCAAATGGAGATGCAATGTAGAGCTCTGTGGTAATTTCATGTATTTAGAGGCATTTTGACCTCTTCCTAAGTGTTCATCCCTGCTCTGGGTTTCTAGTTGTTCTGACTGCATAAATGCCTCGTCTGATACTCTTTTTCATTCTGTACAGATATTTTCAGTTAACTGTAAATGCTTTAACACCACTGTTAAGAATTTAGAGCTGTATAAACAACTTGCTTGAATTTTATATTGACCTGAAATACAGATACAGAGGAAATGAGGAAAAATCTCTACTTTCCCTGCTCTCTACTGTTTTTTAGACTTGCAGTATTATAAAATTAAATAATTGGTTTCATGCACTGGAGCGGTGTTATCCTGTCATTGCAAGGGAAAATTTAAATCTGACAATACATTGTTGATTTTTTTTGACAATGAGAGAGTGGTATCCTGAAAATATTTTTCCTCATAAGTGTTTTGGGAGCTCGCTTGTCCTCATTACTCTATTCCTCTACACCCAGTGATGAAAATTTTCTACTTGTTATTTCTAATTCTTAGAGAAAATCTCTGGCATTTTAAGACATTTCTTCATATTATATTAGAGGAATATGGTGATAATCTCAATTTGTTGGAAAATCAGCTCTTGAGAAAGGTGATGTGAGAGTGAGTCAAAGAGCTACCCAGGACTGTCAGACTTAGGCAGGGACGCTCTGGGCTTCTCCAAAACCTGTGTAGCAGGTTTCTGTTGGTGGTCTCTAGAATGTATCCTTGGATGTCTGAGCTGCTGAGAAAGGCCTTCTGCTGACAGGTTTCCAAATGGTTGGTTCCCCTCCGCCCAGCAGAGACAGCAGCACAGGCCCTACTTGCAGGAACAACTCTGTAAGGATTTCCCACTACAGCTGACCGTGGCTCTGCTCCAGCCAAAGCAGCAAAGCTAGAAGACCTACTAACAGCCAGTGCCCACCATTGGTTTAAATGATGTTTTGTGATCCCATCCAAAACGTCAAGGCAGGGTGGTGTTTAAGACGTGTATCAGGAGCCTGTCTTTGCTAGGATTCTTTACGCAAGCAACAGTGCCACTGAACAGGTACCAGCTGGTAAAAGAGCAAACAAAATCTAAAATGCTGCTTTTTAAAAGGTTGAGATCTGTAGAGTGACCCAGTCTTGCACTACTGTTTTGCATGCCATGAGAAGACCTGAAAAGGGAGGAAATCACATTTCTTATGGCACCTTCTTTTTCCTATTGAAGCTCTAAACACAAGCAACTAGCATGGTTGTGGTTCTGTGGGTAACAGGCTGTTCTTTTGCTCTAAGCAAATGTATGTACCTCTAGCTTTAGCAGTTGATTCAGCTTTAGCACCTGAATGCGGAGGCATTAAGGGCTCATTTAAATTGGCTTGCTTGAGAAAGCACAGGGAAGAAAAGCAGAGTCACTGACTTAGTGGGTTGTGCACTACAGTGCATTCTGGTGTGATACACCATCTAAATCCCCAGAGGCAAATACACTGTCCATATCTTCTTCACACAGAGCTGGGAAGCACCTGTAGAAACCGCTGTGATGACATTTACTGCTCTGTTAGTGTCTTCCGCTTTCCAGATATATTTACTGCTGCAGGAACTGACCACAGAGTACAGAAGGTTCCTGCACCCAATTGTATTGAAATCATTTTGTCTACTGTCGAGCCCTCCTTTTGCTTGCCAGGTGACACGTTCCGTGTTGAGAGACTCCTGCTTGGAAGGGAAAATGCAATTTTTCTGCCATGGTGATCCCTCTTCCTGGCCTTTAGACTGTCAGCACAGATCTGCAGAGATGCAGAGCAGTGCAGGAACAGGGCGAGGATGATTAGCAGCAAGAGCCATCGCACCATCAAGGGCAAGGGTTATCTCAAGCTGTTCCAGCAATTCTGAGCTTGTCTGCTGTGTGTTTTTAATGTATTCCCTGGGGCAGCATCATAAAGGCACGTCACAAGAGTTTGTTTATGATACCTCACAGAGAGGCTTTCTTCTTTGCTTGTAAATGCTCCGAGGAAATGGCACGGCCGTTCCCTGCGGAAATCTCCTTCCACAGCACTCACAGCAGTGTGCTGCGTAGCCAAGAGCCACAGTTGAGCTGCAAATGGGGAGGAGAGGGGGTTGTTTTAGCTGGATTAGTTTTACAGGTGATGTATGTTTGACCTGTAATACTACCACTGAAAATGGATTCTGCCTTCTTTATTTCAGATGAAACATGAATGCATGAAAGGTTTTATTAATTGGATGAAATAAATAGAACTTTTTTGCTTAATGATTACTTTTTAGGACTTGTGAAAAGGGCTCAGTCTTTTTAAAAAACTTGTTTGTTATTATTGCTGGTTTACATGAGAATATCCCAGTAAGGCAAGAATACAGGTTTATGGATTTGCACCAAAGTCATTGTGAGAGGAACCAGGACCAAATTTTTAAAGGATTCCCCTTCCCCTTTCTAATGCGTCTGCAGTGTTTCTGAGCAACCTTTGCCCTACTTAAATACATGACCCTAACCCATGAAAAAGAGCCATCAGCATGTATGTAGTCAGACCTGTCCCTTGTGCTTTTGAAAGCATGTGAAAGGGCAGTTGGAAGTACAGCCTGCATGTTCTCTGTTAGGTTGATGGCTCTTTTATTACGAATCTTGTATTTTATTGTATTTGTTTAAAAACTAATACTTGTATTTACTTCAGGAATATAAGATTCATTCCTTAACACTTACAAAGTATTTTACACTAAATCTCTTTTTAGGCTGCCTTTGAAACAGATGAGGCAGGATTGAAGAAAACTATAAGCGTGGCTCTGAAAAGGACAGGCTTTTAAAGAAACGCTTTTTATTTTCCTTTCAAATGTCTGCATCTTTTGGGTGTGTCGATTGCATTTTTTGTTCACACACAAAAAGTGTTTTTAAAATGAAAGGTGAGATGCACGTGTGATCATTTGATTCAATGAACTTGGTGTTAAGAAGGATATCAAGTGTCACATAGCTCACGAGAAAATAAAGACCATTGGCAGTGCTGAAGAAAGAGAATTGTTAAAAGATGATGTGGTATCTAAGTACAGGTTCACAGAATTTTGAAATAGCAGTGTTCTATTTAAATCAAACAATCCTGTGGTAACACAAAATAGGAATACCAAAGAGGAAAAACAAGCTGTAGCCCTACTCAGTTTTGTAGCTGGTTCTATCAGGCAGGTTCCTGTTTATCCCTGTTACCTTATGAGCATGCAGCAGAGTCTACATCCACACAATTCACTGCACTGTATGAATTGCCTACAAAACTTTATGCACTTGGCTGAGTGTATGTGGGTGCTAGAGTCATTTCAGGATTGCTGTCATAAGGTGCAAAGCTGGGCGAAACCTCATTCTTGATGGTAATTGGGTGTAGGTGGATGATTGAGCTGGTCTTGAGCGTCACAAGCATCACCTGTTGCTGTGTTTGGCTACACAACATTTGTGTTTCCTGCCCTGAACCAGAATTACAAGGACAATCTTTGTTCTTTCTCTAGTCTCTTTGGAAGCAAACCAGAAAATATTGTCAGACCCTGTTCTTGTGAGAATTCCTTTGCAAGGAGAAGAAGGTGTGGAAAAGTGTCCAAATGTGCAGAAATTTATCTGAACTTAACTTCAACTTTTGGCATTCCTGCTCATTAATCAGTCCTGTTAAAAATACCAAAACCCTTCTTCATTTTTCTCCTCAGTAGCAAGTAAATCATTAACACAGAGTAAACTTTGTCCTTTCTGCATTTTTCACCCTTAGCTAACATTAAACTTGCAGAAACTTAATCTTTTATATTCTGGGATCTGACTGAGACTGTCATATGTAAGGTAGTACAAAGGAAAGGGAGACAACAGTACTATATGGATGGAATAACTCACCTTTAAAAAAACCCCAAAACTAAACCAGAACTGCCTTATTCAGTATAAAATTCCACTATCCCCCAAGCTGTTCCTCTAGTTGTAAGACCAAAAATAATAAATGCAGCAACTTCTTTGCTGGAATTTCCTATTTAAAATCATGTGGTCTATTCATGTATTTAAATACAGCTTCTCTGCTGCAAAGTCTGTAGTGTTTTGAATGAATTGCAGCAATACTTTCAGGATTCTTGCAGAACCATGATACCTATCTTGATACAGTGTTTATGATTTAAATCCCCGCTGAAATGAGGGTTTAATAAGAATATATCTGTAGAGCTTTTTAGCCCCAAGCAGTCATTCTATTATCACTACCTTTTTATTTTTTAGTTTCTGGTACAAAGTATTAATTTTTCAAGATAACAGAGATTTCAAAGGATTCCCTTACAAAAAATAGGACATCTTATTTGTGGTATCAAGTCTGTTCTTTACTTGACTAATAGTCAAACTGCTGCTGGTTCTGTTGCCTAAGTAAATTTTTTCATGATTCAGCCAATTGCTGAAGTGTTGCTTTATGGAAGGGCTATTGATTGTCTATTGATCAGTGGGTTTTGTTTTGTTTGGGGTTTTTTTAATCCTCCAAAACATGTTTTGAAGGTATTTATAGTGTTAATCTAATTGATTGGGGTTTTATACAGCATTTGAAGAGGGCTCAGGGAGTGGCTTTGAGTCCATTTCCTGGTTTTTATATAAATTCTTGACAGCTGTGTCATACTACTTTCTGATTGACATTAAACTGACCTTTATAAAGGAACCAAAAAAACCCAGCACCTTGTATTTAGGCCAATTTTTTGTCTTTGCTTTTCAATTTTGGGAACCACATTATTTCTCCAAAACAATCCAGGTTAGTGTGCAGTAGAATTACAAGTTTTTTAGGCCAAAGTTTAATTCTGAACGTACAGTACCATGTTATTCCTTTTTTTTTTGGTGTACTCCATTTTAAAACAAATCCTGTTCGGGGAAAAAAAAAAAAAAGTGCTATCTAAACAAAATTATAAACAAAATTTGACCAAATTGCAATGATAAAAGTAGATAGTAGATTTCAATTTCACATGTCACAGCTCGTGATATTTTTTTCTAGTTTTAATTTGACCACTAAACCAGAAACAGTGGATTCATTCCTTCTGACTAAAGTCTTGCCGAAACAACAGTCAAACAAAAGATTGCAGAGAATAAGAGAAGTGACAGAAGCTGGCGAGAGGTGTTCAAGGAAGTATTCTCAGACATTGTTCACTGCAGTATTTTCCACTGTAGTCTTTTGCTAGATATTTTTCCATTACTGAATATATCAAAACAGTCATTGCTTAAGTATTAAACAAATCCAATGAAACTTGTCTGCTTTCCTTTGAACTGAGGTGAACATTCAGATGAAGTCAGGAAAACTGGAGTTTTTCAAGTGGGAAAGGTGATAACCAGCTTAATTCTTTACATTCCAAAATACTGAAAAGATACAATGTATATTTCCTTAAATAAGTTTCTAAAACATTTTTAAATTGTTTGTTTTTTCTTTCTAGAAATAAAAATAGCCCACCACCTCACCCCGTCCTGTCCTCCATATCAGTTCTTTTTTGCTATCATCTAGGAACTGTCGTAAAAGGCTCATTTCTAATCACAATACTGAGAATACCAAGGATTGTTCTCTTGTACCTATATAATATCTTAAACCAAAAGGTAGGTATATACTTCTGTACACTCTAAAAATAGTAGGGGTGAGATTCATGAAAAAAAAGTAAATATACTTCTCAGTAAAAAATGGATGATATGTAGATTTTATATTTTATCCCATTTTCTTCATTAGAAAAGCTTTTCTTTTCACTCAGCTCTGATATTTTAAAAAGCAGAAAACACCAACACTAAAAATCACCTTTACTTAGTGTTTATATAGAAGGGTTCTCGTAACGGATAAAGGAAACCTTGGCAGAATGTTCTGTTTAAAATTTTTGCATCATAAATTTTAAAAAAGCAAAGGTAAGTAAGAACATTATTGTTGCATATAAAATATCTTCTAGAATCTGCCTTGTATTATGAGTTTATAGAAAGAATGTATGAAATAAGAACGATTCCAGAGACTTCTGTAGTATCCAAACCACAGATATATAAAAAAATATAGCTGGGCTGTTTTGATTATTGCTTGCTTGCTTGCTTGCTTTCTATCTTTCATGCATCTCTGCATCTCTTATCTTATGCTGGAAACATACCATTGCAGTTAGTTCAGGCACTTTGGCAAAGACAAAGGGCCGTCGTGACTGCAAAGCTCTGATTTTAGAAAGATTTAAGCAAAGCTTTTAAATGTAGGTCTTTTCCTCTGCAGTTTACCTTGGCCTTGAAGCACGTTATTTATAGTTATGACAGGGTTATTACAATGACCATCGCTGGTACCTATGAGGCATGTGTGTGGGGTGTAGTTTGAGAATGCTTAAATAAAAGCCCCTTGTAATAAGATACTTAAAAGATGTCTTAAGTATCTGGGCTTCTGTCACTTTCATATGAAAGCCTTGGTTATAAAACTTGAAGAACCTGGGTCAGCTAAGAACTTTGTTTAAACGTGATAGGTGAGATGAGTTGTGCTAGACAGAAGATAGAATATTTTCTGCCTCCAGAGGAAGCAGAATAAATGGACATGTTTGGTACGTGGTTTTGTAATCTGAATTACTTTAGAATATTTAAGTACCAAAAGAAAGATTATTTGTGTCTATAGCAGTGTGTTACAAGCTCCTTTTGGTCCAGTTTCCAAGCATTCAGCTGAGGGTGTGACATGACTGATAGCAGTAACTGTTGCTAAAGAGGCTATAAAGTGCTCAGGCCAGCTAGTGTCTCTTGTCCACAGAAGGATCCCCACACAAAGTAACCTTGCTCCTCCTCCCCATAGGAAAAAGGAGGGGCTATGGCCCCTTTCTATTGAGGCTCTTTCCATAGAGGGCCAGAGTAGTGGTACTAAAGGGTGGAGAAGTGATGCTGCATTCTTGTAGAGCTCACTCAGACTTTGCAAGACTTGCAAAAAAATGTTGCAGTTTTCTTTGAACAGGAGGAAAATTCACAGGTCTGCAAGCTTGCAGCTAAATTCACAGACATTTTCTACACAGCCAACTTCAAGCAGAATCAGAGAGGAGATTGCAGTTGAAGTGCCTTGCTCTAGGTTTTTAATAAGCATTTTTAATTAATCGCCGTACAGAGATTAATAGAGTTTTAGTAAAACCATCTCTCCATGGGCAGATTGAAATATTTCTCTGCTGTCAGGAGTTTGCATGTACAGTCACCATTTTAAAGGAATTATTCCTGAAACACTTTCAAGAGCTTCTTTGGAAAAATGTTGGGAGGTTCATGGTTTCTGCATGAACAGTGGTAGTTGTGGGGACCTGAGGTTTTCATATAGTGGCTGGAAGATCTCTGCTTTCCAAAACAAAACAAAACCATTCTGACCTCTGGAAAAAGAAGGTTAAAAAATGCTCAAGTATCAGTGAACTGCCTTTTGCTGAGAAAAACAGCCAGTTAACCTTGGAAGGCTACCATGGCTACCAGAATGTCTTTTTTGTGTCTTGCTTGGTAAAATCTTATATGATGAACAGTTCAGAGCTCGTGGTGTGGGGGTGGAACAAACATGGATTTTTCCACTCTCTTTTTAGTATGAAATTAATATAGATCAATGGTCTGTTCTAATACATGCTTTTTCCTCCTGTCCTGAAAAATGAATGTGTGCTCTGAGTCAATACACACTTGTGTGTCTAAGTCCTTCTGCCAGTTCTTTTATTTTTGCTCATTAGGGTACCAGTCACTTCAGAACTGTGAATGTTTAACATAAAACCAAAAGAGTTAAAAATATGTCAGTGTACTCCCTGATCACTGCAAAGTAATTTAAGGGTTACTGACTTTCCTGCCTGTTTTGTTCTCCAAGCAGCTGTTAGCTCACAAAGCTTCTTGCAGCACTTATTTTCCCAGAGAAGAATATTCTATCCCCAGGAAGAAAAAAAGAGTATGCTCAGCTCATCAGTCATTAATACTGAAGGGTCTGAATTAAAAACAGTTCCTATAATCCTGAAGGAAATATCTGCTGCCTAAGTGAATGCTGTATTAGACCATTCGGTCACCTGTGAAGCAAGTTTTTCTAAAATGGCAGTTTGTTTTAGTCTAATTCTGTGTCCAGTAACCAAACGTTTCATTTCATTGCAGGAGAGTGCATGTGCAAAGTGCCTGTTCAAGTGCTGTTTCTGCTGTTTTTGGTGCCTGGGAAGTTGCTTGAGATACTTTAACCAGGTACGCTCTATCATCTTTCTGTCACTCAACCATCTTCATACCTAGTCCGGAAACCATGTCTGTATGCCAGCTCTATTTAGCACGACTAAAGCAATACCTACTGCCTGCAAACCAAAGTTTCATGCTGGCCACCTAAACTAAACAGGCTAAAAAGTCTTCAAGTCTAGGTGAAACTTGTTGCAAAGAAACAGGGAATTGGTAAACATGCAAGTTGAAAGATTTTAGAAAACTTGTGGAGACAGCTTGAGGTAGCCCTTTCAGAGGACCACTTGCTATTTCTGTAGGTAAGAAGACTTAACATTTTGTTGAGTTGTGCCAGACACACTAGTGAAATACAGGTGGTCCAGGTGGAAGGAAGCAATGAAGAAGTACGAAACTCACATGGAGATGTGTCATGAAACTAGATACAGTATTAGCCACCTGAAAGTCCTGAGTAAAGAAACTTGAACCCCTGGCAGATTTCCATTATCAATATATCTGGAAATGTGATCCATGATGAAAAAGCCAGATGATAAAATATTCTCTTTCTTTGAAAGACATCTTTGTTTTATTAGCAGTTTTGTTTCGAAAGTGTTTTTATTGGAAATGGATGATTTTTGACATACAACAGTTCTTCAGATACTTGACTCCTACTTTTTCCTCCCTGATCCTTTTCTCCAAATGTTCTCCAGCTCTATGTACATCACTGTAAATAGTTAATTTTTCACTTTGTCCATCTCCTTTTGTTATGTCTGGTGACTTCGGTATTCTTAATGTGAAAGGGAATCAGATGTTCATGCTGATTCCTAACTCTCTGGCTGTTGTGTTCTTTGTTCTCATTGCTGAGGGTAGTAGTGAGGTAAACAAGACAATTCTGATAAAGGGTCCAAGTCCTTCTCTAAAGTAGGTGCATAAATTAGGCTTAATCTTAGACAACTATGAAGAGAAAATTTTTCACTTAGTTCAGCCTAGATTAAATACTTGTGCAGTGAAATATCTGGTTCTAGACAATGAATTTTCCAGACTTACGTTGTTTTAGGTAGATCTTTGCTCACTGACTTGGTGAGGGAGCTCAGAGATCATCTTGACTCTAGGCTTTCCATTTGTAGTCACCCTTTCCCCTTGGCTTCCTGCCTTTCAAAGAGATATCCAGAATCCTAGTGTTTACTTTCTCCAGCTGTTGTATGCTATGTGTTTTTTAAAAGAAGAATTCATTACTGTAATGTTCTTCCCTTTGTGTCAGAAGGCTGTATTGTAACTCTTGTTCCCTTGAAAGCTTTCCTGTTTCCTAATCTATTGTTGGCAAATGTCTGGTTTTATATGAGTTGTGGTTTTTATCCTAATGATCATAACACTGTTTGCTGTTAGATAATTTTTTGTTTGAACATCTTTTTGGCAAAGGTGATGGTGTTTCACGTGCTCCAAATCCAGGGCAATTTGGGCAAAGGTTTAGAGAAGAAAAGCAAGAACATGCTGTAATATTTGAATACAAATTTTATTTGTATGAAGTGGTAACATTGCTCTCAGATTATGGCATTTCATAGAGTAATTAACGTATCTAATTATTGATTTTCTTTCCTATAACAAATGTATTCAAGCCTATTTCTGAAAAATATATTTTGATGATGATTGAAAGATTTTCTTTTTCAATTTTGTAAAATCTGTGGCCAAATGTAAAAAAAAAAAAAAAAGACAAGTCTGTAGCTTTTAGCAGCTTCAGTTATGGCTTGACTGACAGAAGTACTAAGCTCTTAAGAGCTCTTCCTGAGATCCATGAAAGTTGCTGGGTACAGCCTGGAAATTTCACATAGATATTGAACATGGACTTGGAGAGAGAGAAGAACTTGGAAGGGGTTAAAAAATTCCTTGTACCTGTATTTCTAACAACTCAAAAGTTTCCTTTAGTTCAGATTTTGATTTTTTTCTGAGTTGAACTTACTGAAATGTGGACAGGTGTTTTAAAAGTTGGTCCAAAGCTCATTGCATGCATTGACATCCCTTACCATATTTTGACCTTTTATTCTAGTATTACTTTCAGTACAGTAATAAGCATATAATTATCTGAAAGTCTAAAAAAAAAAAAGCCTTCCCATCACTTCTGCACTATTTTCCTGTTATATTGCTTAGATGATTTAAATTCTTTCTGCTCTTTCATTCACAAGTTTAACCAGGATTTAGCAGAGCCCCTTCTTTTCCCCCTGAGAAACTTGCAGATGAGAAACAGGTGCTGGAGAAAGCAGCACTGGTGGTAGAGTGCAAGCTTCTTCCCATGCACTATCAACCAGGTGCTTGGTTATGTTATCAAAGAGTACTTTTCGGGGCTGAGCTGCCATCTTTCAGGTGGGATTTAACGCAGACTTTGATAGTGGTATGAATCCCTGAAGAATCTTGTTCTCTCCAGGCTCAGCTAAGTTTTGTTCAGCTCCCGTGGAACTTAACTGAAAGAGGGCCCAAAAGGTCCCCTGTCATCCTCCCATCATGACAGAATGCTGTGCTAGACTCTGACAGTTGCTGTATTTCCAGCAGTGGTTTTTGGAGGAGGAAATGTAAACCCAGCATCCTGTGCAGATTGCAATGTGGATAATTACAATTTGCCTTCCTAAATTTCTCTTGGATTTGCAACTGGATCCTGTGCTAAACTGTAGTGTTGCTATGTGCTGTTAAACAGTTCACTCCTTAAGCTGTTCCATTTCAGTCATGGGCAAAGTGATTCATGTGTGTGTATAATCCATTAGTAACAATTGTAAAGCACACTGGGTTCTATCTGGATGAAAAGTGCTTTGTGAATATAAAGTCATTATCCTTACTTGACAGTTCTGTTTGCCAACACTTGTCAGAATTACCACAGATTTTTTTCATCTTCTGGCTCTGATGGTTTTAGTATGTTCCAGATAAACATATCCAATTATCTCAAGTAAAATCTGGGAGATTGAAATTTCCCTTTTGTAAAAAGAAGGTGTTTTTTTTTTTTTTTAATGTGGTTTGGTTGCTACAAGGCCTGTCTATCTCCTGCTTTGTTAAACTGTAGTGGCAGTCTTAACTCTTGATGCATCAAAGTGCTTGTTTTATGGTGTCGTTCTCCCCCCCCCCCCCCCCCCCCCCCCCCCCTCTCTCCTGTCACGTTTCCTTCTGTCTTTTCTGTTTCGTTGTTGTTTTTTTTT
>JAAGNO010001182.1:39513-67137 GCA_033439905.1 Ceryle rudis
CTGGACCCAACTACCTGTGCTCTGATCTCATCACTCACCCACCAGGACCCCTCTACCCACCAGGACCCTGGCCCAGGATGCCAGGAGGCCACAGGAGCAGGGGCCCACGATGACACAACAGCACAGGACTGCAGGAAGCTTTTGTTTTTTTGTTTTTTTTTCCTCTTTTTTTCTCTTTTTTTTTTCCTCTTTTTTTCTCTTTTCTGTCTTCCTTTCTTTTCTTATCAGTGTATACATTTATTTACTCTTTTTTATGTTGGGGTAAAAAAGCTGAGATGCCAGGAGGGAGTAGTACCCCACACCCAGGCTTGGGAAAGTCCTAAGAGTAAATGCTCACTAACTGACATCTGGAGAAAACACTGCAAATTGCTCAACCTGATAAGCTGCCCCAGCCAGTTCAGAATCTGGGCTGATTTTCCCCCAGCATTGGAGAGGCCAAGCCAGGGCTGCCAGAGGAAGATTCTGCAGCAGCAGCTACTCTGACACCTACGCTTGCTGGACACTACCAGTGTCTTGTGTCTTTCTAGCTGCTGCTTGCACAAGTGTAACAGATGTTGTTGATTTTTCTTGGTCTGCTTTCAAGAGGTACCAGGCTCTAGCAAACTCTCACACAATTTTGTGGGTATTCTGCTATAGGCAGAGCACTGCTTCCATTTATTGCTACAGTGAAAGATAGTTGTACTTAATTTTTTCATTGTTTGGGTCTGTTGTTGCATTCTTCAGTATTTTTTTTTTTCTTGCCAAGCACAGAAACTGGGGGTGGGTGGAGTTATCCCCTGTAAAAGGATTGTGGAGACAAAAGAACCTTAATTATTTTCCCAGTTTACTCTTACAACATTTAAATGCAGTAACAGGACTAGTGCTACTACATATTATCTGACTCCTTGTTTCTGTCTTTGTAGACTTGAATGTGAAGTGCAGCAGAAGCATGAAGGCAGACCAGCAGTAGCAAAACCAGTCACAGAAAAAAAGTAAAGGTTACCAGTACCCCAGGACAAAGTACCAGTTCTCTAAACCTCTGTTGTACCTTCTGCACTGGTAAAATGACACACAATCTGTTTGTATGAATAATGTATTCTGTGTTACAGCACATCTGATCTCTATTAATACACTAGTTAGGATGGTCGGAAAGTTATTAATAAACTCCTTGTAAATTTCTTTGTTGTCAGACTAAAAATGTTAAGTTGACATTGTCATCGAGCTGTCCCTTCTTAGGTTTTTGGTATGACAGGTAACACATGAGGGTTATTAATGCTTTTTTGGGAAGACTTGAGCCACTCATCCCTGGATCAGTAAATGTAGAAACCTTTGTAGAGGAAGCATTCTGAGATGACTTTCCTGATTTATTCTGTCTGGATATCTGAACTGCCAGTGCAACCAATTAAGGATTAGCACTGAACTCACTGATGGAAATTACCACTGATAGAAATTCTTTGCAGTCGAAATAAGTAATGGTTATTAGGTAGGTATCTTTCTTGAAATTATACTTATTTGGGAATGGATTTTACAAGTTAGTATCATAAACTATCCACTGGCTCCTCTCCAAAGAGCAGACGTGGAATAGAATATTTTTAAATAAGTGCCTGCCTTCCCTTTGCAATTGAAAAGGCAAACTAAGCAGAAAAATTTCTATTTGGACTTCAAGCTTGACAAGCACAGAAACAGGCCGGACAGAAACAGGCTAAAAGGATGTTATACATAATGCTTTATAGAAATGTCAGCTGTAACATGGATGTGAGATGCAAAATATCATGGAGGAATGTAGTGAACAGATTCAGGGCTCTGGTCAGAAGAGGGACACGATAATTGTAGACACCCTAAAAAAATAACTTGGTAACAGTCTGTGAACATTTTCTTGTGAGCAATTGCAAGGTTTATTTAAACTTTGCACCTGCACCCTGGTTATAATACACTTGTGGGCTCCACCTCATTCCAAGTGTAGGGTAGTTTTAGATTTTACTCAGTGGCACATTTTATTCTCTTTGGTCAAAAGCTCCTGTAACATTTTGTTTGAGGTGGGAAGCTGACTCCAAACAGGGATTTCAGTAAAGTATGTGTCAGTATAGGAAGTGAGAAGTTACTGCAGGTAAGTGACTCATAAGCTGCCCTAAAGGATTGATAAACCTTTGAGGTTTTTTCCTGTTTGCATTTGATACTCACGCTGCATGTTTTGGTCCTTGATTCAGAAACTTTCTGGTGGAAGAAAGGGAAAAATTTTATGCAAGTATGTCCTCATTTTCAGACAATCCCTAGATGACCCCCAGAGGTCCCTTCCAATCTCAATCACAATGTGATTAGTTGATTGCAGTTATTAAGCAGTGTCATTGCTCTCACTGCTTGGAGAAAGACCTTTTAGACATTAACTGCAAAGTTTGGTTTGTTTTTTGAAGAAGGAAGGTACAGAAATATCCCAATTAAAACAGTATTTGAGTGTGTTTCATTTAGTAATGCTGTACTGCCCATAGTCCAGAAATTACAGCTGTGACAGTACATTTTGAGAGTCACATTTATTTTTACAGAAGAGTTCCAAATGTATAAATTTAAATTAAATTAAATCCAGGCTACATAGCTTTCTAGCTTTCAGGTGCAACACAGGACCTCCCAGTCTTCTATACATTCCACGAGCAATTGTGTCAACAACCTCCAGCTGTAGCATTCCTGTGTGGCAGGAGTCCTCACCTGGGTTGGATAAAGCAACCCTAACAGAAGCTGGTGCTATTTAGCACTCGTTTCTCACTGCTGTCTTCCCCTGGGGGTAGCGTATAGTCAAGCAACTATAAAACAAGCTGGAAGTTGGTTGTGGGGTCGGACGGAGGCACAGCTTCTGTGAAAATACAGTTAGTACTGGTTCAGGTATTGATGCTTGTCTAAGCCAATTCTGGTATTTCAACATCTGCCCTGCAAAGCAGCACAGTCCTGTGCCGACTCTTCTCTCCTGCAGCTATGGTAGATTGGATGCGGAGGAATAAAAGGTACTTTTATAACTCTATTCCTTAAAACAGGGGAGATGGGGACTATGGGTGTCTGTATACCAGGACATGGCTAAGTAGTACAGCTTATTGTTTTAGGCAAGGTAGTTTACATTTGGTCTTCCTTGCTGTCTACATCAAACTCCTGCTTAATTTGGTTATGGTTTCATGGGATATCTCTGTGGATGAAAGAAAATGGGTATTCTGAGAACAGTTTGTGGTGTTGGATTAAGAACAGGCGGGCACAGTTCAGGCTTTCAAAAGGAGACTTTGCTTTCACCCAAATTACGACAGCAACAAAGCTTTCGTTGTTGATCATAGCACTGCTTTTCAGCATGCAATACAATGGTTCCAGATTGTTAAATACCATTATTTTGAAGGGGGGGTGTGGAAATAGTCTAGTTGAAGAAAAGCAGGTCTTACTTGGTAAATGCAGGGCTTGGACCATTACCCTCCAGAGGTCTTTTCAAATTTGAATTCTGTGAAATAAATAAGCTTAAGACTTACTCAGCAGATGGGTCACTTGAAAGTTAGGTCACCACATCGCACGCAAAGATAATAGAAACTAGTGGAGCAAAGCACAGTTTCTAGTCTTGAGAGAAGAATCCTTCACAAGTCCAGAATTTACAAGCATAAAACATTTTCTGTGTTGGTGTAAATAAATTTAATCTGCAGTAAATAATTTTAAAATACCTTTCATTTTTTTTCACAAAAGTTAGGCTCAGCAGCAGTGGTGCTCCTTTTTCTCCTGCTAAAAACAGCCCGGGTAAATTAGTACAGCCTGTCTGCCCTCCACGACAGGGAAGAAAGCGTTTTCCATTTAGGAAAAGCTCTGCTCTCAGTAACTAAAGAACTCCGATTGCAGACCAGCAAGCACAAGGATTGGGATATCGCTTTACATACTCTAAAGCGAGAGCGGTTTGAGTGTGCAAAGGGATGGTACGAAGGCTGCAAGCTGAAGCGGGGGTGGCCTTAAAAATGAGCGGTTCCTCATTTGCCTTGAGAAAAGGGCAGGGATTTAGTGAACAGTTAAGGAGCTCTGGTCGTAACCTCAGTCATGTAGAGGGGAAGTGAACTCTGCTGTAAAGGAGCTACATTCCTTTCATGTTAAGTCACCATCACTCATTCCCAGGAGATTTTTACAAGGCTGTTAGATTAAATCCCACGGAAAAGGATGAACCCGAATTGCAACAGACAGCAGTTCTACATTACTCTTAACACAGGCAAAGGTGATACTGATTTGGGAATAATTCTTGGGGCATCTAATCTTTAAGAATGGTAGCATAACAAATGAGACAGGATCTTCTACATACCTTTAAGAAAAAATATTTATTTATAAAAATACACTGGGATCAGTTTGAGAAGTGTGGCAATAAATACAGTTCAAGGAAGAAAAAGCATTTCTACATGGATATATTATGGCACAACAAAAGGTAAATGCACCATCAATCATGGGACTCCTGTTGGCTCAAGACTTTGTACAAGCTCCCTTTTTAGTAAGACAACTATTTCTAAGTTTGGTCAGTGTTGATAATGGAATGAATACACAATCACAAACGCACACATGTCTAATGCGGGACTTACCATTAGCAAACAATACCTTAGAAACATAATAATGATATTTCAATCACTAACGTGATGTCTTAGTTTAATTGGCAAAGACCACATTTAACTTTAAGCGTGAAATTCTTTCATGTCATCTGAAGAACAGAAAAGCTGTAAATATGTAAAATGTAATGTGGTATGTAAATACCTACTTGAGTAGAGATTGTGAAAATGCATAGCTCCTTATTAGACAACCTGGCTGTACAAGAGCACTCCCCCTTTCACAGTATTCCTTTTACTTCATATGCAGTTATTGTTTATGCTGTAGACTACAACTGTTACAGCACTAAAGGCAACTAGACAGGGAAAGGGCAGAGAAAGGAAAAAGGAATGTATGTAAGGCAGTATTTCTTTAGGTACATTAAGCATAATGTGTAGGAAAGACAGGTAACAATTCCACAAGGCTAGTTTCGTTCTTACTGAATAAAATAATGGACTAATACTGTACTTCTGATGCAAAGCTAATAATCAATGCCCTGGTCACTGTACTGACCATGGTAATCTCTTTGATAGTCATCTTGGTACTCTCCGTGATAGTCATCTGGGTATTCTGCCTGATAATCGCTATCGCTGATTTCTGACCCGTTAGTTCCCGTTCCTTGGCTGCCGTTATGAATGACAGGTTCTGTTGGTGCCGCACAGTACTTGGGGTCATACACTTGCCGTCCAAGCCCATACACACTCATTCCCTTCTGTGACGCTACTTTGTTGGTACCCATTTGTAAAGAAATAGTTGAGTTATCCACAGGTTGTAATATGTGCTTCTGATCATAGATGTCTCTCCTGGTACCTGGTGCCAGCATGCCAGCCTAATAAAACAGGATTGATTGGAGATATTCAGTAAGAAGGTCAAGAGCTGTGTTCCTAGCTTTATGGTTACAACTACTGCACCATACTGGGAGTGCTAGAAAGTAGGATTAAAGTATAACAAAACATAGCGCAGCAACGTGGGTTCGCTAATAGGTAGGTCACAGAAGAAAGTCCTTCCGGAAAGGCCCAGTTTATTTTCTTCTTTGGAAAGAATATACTAAGTGTTCAGACTGAGGCAGTGCCCAGGAAACAGTTTCTTTTTTGCCTCTGTCTAGTTAGTACTTGAAGTTACTATTTTCTTCTGGCATAACACAGCCAGACAAATTCTAGAAGCACCAGGTCATTTTTATACCTTAAAGTACCCAGCACAAAACTCACTGGCGGTGACAAGGAATTCAAGTTCTTCAATTACTACATCAAGGCACAGCTGAATTGTACCCTCTCACTGCTGCCAGGGAGATTCTGCCTCTCTGGTCTCACCAGGCTCTCCCAGGTTGAGAGCTGTATCCACTCTACAAGTGTCACATGCAGTGCTGCTTACCTGACTGGCTCCTTTGTTAGTGCCCATCTGTAGGCTAATTGTCGTCTGGTCAAATGGCTTATCAGTTTGCATTTTTGGATCATAGAGGTGCCTTCTAGTTCCATAAGCAGTCATGCCTGCCTGACTGGCACACTTGTTGGTGCCCATCTTTATTGAGGGAAGGAAGAGGTGGACAGAAAAAGTGATGTTTATTTGTACAGCAAGCATAGTCTAAGGAAACAAATATGGTTGGTAACTGTGGCAGCTGACAGAAGTATTAATTACAGTGCATGCTCTCCTCCTGTAGATTGATCACTGTCTGCAATAAATTACCCTTTCTCTATACCGAGCTTCAGTAGGACAAATAAAAGCAACTGTCATCTTAAGGCATTTTGGTGACTGGCATTTACCCAGCTGCACTGCAGTAAGAATGGATGGAGGCAGAAAAATGTAATTATTAACTTTTACCGTGGACAGTAATGACCCAATTGCACTGCCACAACTTCTCTACCACAGGAATTTTAAGATTTTGTGCCAGTTACTTTCATTTTTATGACTATTAAGGAAAGTGGAGAGGAAAAAGAGCTTCTACCATCTAGGAAGCTTTAGCTATCCAGATTCCCAGTTTAAAACTGCTTTAGGTGACTGAGACGACACTGCTAGCATTAGGTGTTCCTTTCCTCCTTATCACTCATCGCAGATTTGAAACGGAAACACCTTCCAGGCAGTCACTTGAGCTTATAAAGCCCATCAATTGCTTACAAGAACTAAAACCTCATACCCCCTTACATGTTAACAATATATTCTAATTGTGCAGATGTTTTTGCATAAACAATGCATCAGTTAATCAAAACAAGAAAGTCGTTCTCAAATAGAACAGATTAATTGCAAACTTGAATTTCCTACTTACCTGGAGGCCAATTACACTCTGACCAGCTTTTAGTTTTCCTGCGTCAAAGCTCCGTGCTTGTTTCTCTGCATATTTGACACCAATGTCAATTGTAGTGTGAAAACCTTTAGTTTTTGCCTATTTAGGGAGATGGAAAATAGAGTATTCAGTATTTATGGTATATTTTCTGCTACTAGAAAATTGGCTTTATGGCCCTGACCCTGAGCTCTCGAGTGATGCCACAAGCAGGTTTATCTCCTACGAGAAACTCACTGTGTCACGGATGAGAGAAGGTAATGGTTCCCCGTGCCGTTTGAAGGTGGCACGCCAAAGCTACCCAAGTAACTTGTTTAAAGCATATTCTGTGGGGATTAGCATTTTCCTGTGAGCCTCTCTGTTTCTGTGTATGCACACACAGCTCCAGAGCAAGGCCAGGTGCAGTCAAGATCCTAACTCTGAACCCTGGTGGCATGCGGTAGGACACAGCCCTCTGCAGTATCTCAGACTCACAGTAGTACCACCCCCCTCCTGACAGGCTGTGTGCTGACTTCTGTATTTACATGAGTGGAAGGGTGTACCTGGACTGGCGTGTGGATTTGTGCCAATTCCGGGGGTACAGATACTTACCAGACCAGCTAGTGCCACTAGAGTAGTCTGTACTTGAGTCATATTTCCGTTTTCAAAAAGATCATTTGCTTCAAAAATATCATGTGGCTTCATGCCATAGACTTGGATGGCTTTGATAAAATTCCCAATGTTCTCCAGCTAAACAAAGAAAAAAAAAAAAAGCGCCAGTTTTCTACTCAGTGTTTCAATTCAGTAACTGAGCAATTTCAAAGTTTTCAAATTGGAAAATTCGATATAGTGTCCATACTATTTGACTGCAGCAATTGATAGTTTTGAGTAAAATTAATTCATAACTATGTGGATAGTAAGAACATTTAACTTAGTTTGGAGGTATTATCTTGCTTACCTCCTGGGACAAATGAAACTAAAATTTTGGGGCTCCTTAGCACTTTTAAGCATTGTATGCTGTAGAAACTGGAAAGCAGTATGGAGTACAAGGAGTAAGGACTGAATCTCATCTTTCCTTATGAAGTCTTAAAAAGTATTAAAAAGTCTTAAAAAATAAAAATCCTCTGCTGTATTTAAAAGTATATTTATTGCCAATAAAGCCAAGAGGCCGACACAGCAGTATTAAGATAGACCCAGCAACAGTAAAGACAGTCACCTCTAACCAGCAACCCTTCCAGTGCTTGTTCTACAGGTATGGTGCCTTTGATAGTCCCTTGAGGAGGGGGACGTGCTAGAGAGCGCACTCAGAAGAAATCAAATCTGGATATACTGAAATAAAATACATACTGTAGTTTGCACCATATTATTTTTTGAGTTCTGTTACACAACCACAGGTCCATTCCCTCCCCATGCTCTCCAGCTGCTTTCTCAGGAGGACACTTCATACAGTGATGTCCAGCTACAGACAAGCTGTTGATCTAACACCATGCAGCACTGCCTGGATGGAAAACTCCAATTGTGATTTCATAAAAATGTTAACAGCATTTTTTTAACTTGGAAAAAGGCCTCACTATAGAGCTCAGTGGTCTTCTGCCATCTGAAACTTCACCCAAGAGCTGAAGCACTACTACTAAATATGTACACTCAACTGCCGTTTATGAGCCACCTCAGCTATAGCTGCTTTCTGCGAAATGCTCTTCACATACGCGGTATCATCAACTGTTGTGTGCGTATCACGTACAAAACTTGGTGCTGTTAAGATTTAAGGTGTACCATATTCACAGTAAATTTGTTAATGCAAAACAAAAGAACTGTTTGGGGATTGGAGGGGTTAGAGGTGTAGTTTGGGGGTTTGTTTTTTTGTTTTACCTGGTGCCAATTTAGTTTTGATTGATTAATTTTCTTCACTGATCCTGGCTGCAGCTTATTTATAAGCCTGGGGAGGTGAAAGAAAGGGAAATGCTTAAACAGTAAATCTCATCTTTATACCATCTGTGCAGGCATTATATAATATTTCCACTCATACTTTATTCATTGCATTAGTTTCATCAAAATGGTTAATTGATTGGTTTATACAGAGCGCCTAGCTCAGATCTCGGGTCTAACAGGCCGTAAGAATTCTTGTGTGCCATTTGATTATTATGGAAGAGAGCTTCACCATTAAATTTAGAAATACTCAGACATCTTTGATGAAATATAAAGGAGAATTAAGTTAGCTTCTTTGAAACTCTGGAAGAGAACGAAGCCTCCCACCCTACTCTCGGCTATCTTTGACTATTATTGTCATTGTTTTGAAGGGGAATCTCCAGAAAGTCCCTCCTTAGTTCCTCAGAAGTGGAACACTGCTGAAAATAAGGTTACTTAAATGCTTACTCGCATAAGATTATGCCATCTTTTAATCCCAGTTGAAAATTTGCACCAATGCTCAGCCCTGTAACCTCTTCTATCCAGTTGCGCAGATCTTCTTCTATCTGGGGGTCGTATTTCAGGGCAATCTGTAACACAAGCAGTTATAAAGTTACTTCATGAGAAAAAACTGCAACTTCTTCCCCTCCCCAATCCAGTTTGAAGAGTATGCTATAGCATTTATCCAGTAATTTTACTGGATTTTAAACTGTATCATAAATATTGGATTACAGATGTAAGTCTTTTATCCCTTTTACTATCACGTTTATGGCTTTGCTATTTGCAAGTAATAATAATGCTTTGAAGCTCTTAACAGTTCTTCCTGCTGTAAGAATTGGTGGAGCTTGTGAATAGTCTTTTCGCAGCTGCGAAGGAATGATAACTTCTTAGAGTAAATATTCTACCCAAGTTGTATTTCAGCAGGAAGTAAAAAAGTGAAATAGTGTGTTACGAACGCAAGTGTTCTCGATTGCCATGCCATCAGTATTACATTGAACATATAATAGACTTGAAGTTATTCAGCCGGAGGTTATGGTGGGTTTGCTTTTTTTAATCTAAATTATGATTAATGAAGGTGACCTAGTAAGTTTTCCCCTTGTTGTTACAGCATTAAGAGTAATCTTGCGGGAGATTCAGAGGGTTGTGCGCATGGCTTTTTTATACTCAAGCTTTAGAGTGCCTGCTGTTTTCTCCTTTCCTTGGCCTTGCTGGAAGAGACTGATGCAATAAAGTGATCTCATGTCTTAATTGCAAAGAGGGAAAACCCGCAAGGATCTCTGAAGTTTAAGGCATCAGAGGCCCAGAGTTGTTAGCAAGGTGACATAAAAACTCCTTTTCCAGATGTTCAGTCTTAACTACTCAGTGTGTCAGTTTATGCTTCAAGTCACTAGAAATCAATCCATGGGAATGGAACGCTTAAAGCTGGTAAACTTAACGATGGTAGCAGCTAACGGGGTCTGTGCTTCACTCTCTGCCCTTCATTCCTCTCCCCTGAAGACACTGAAAAACAGCTCAAACTTTTTTCAGCCTAAACCTGTTACTTTTGCAAATACTTCTCAGTATTGTCACGTCAGAGAAAAGGGATTATATCACCCAAAGCGTCGCTACCTTTTCTGCAGTGAAAACAAGTTATCTGAGCACAAGATTTTTATGGCAAAAATAACCTCCCCTAGTGTGGAGATTGGCAGCACTCTGCCACCTTCATTAAAAGTTGTCCTGCAAGGGGTCAGTGAGCAAGACATGGAATGAGGGAGCTACCATGAGAAACCTGACAGGCGAGTACAGAACGTACCTGCAGTATTTCTAAGGGAAAGTCAGCTCAGCTACCATCAGTTGCTTACAAATTCCAAACAAAAAATTCATATAAAGCCACTCATATTCAGATCAAAATGCCAATTTCAGACTTTTTACATACAGACTTCAGCCTAGATATTAGCAGATAGTTATGCTGCAGGAGACGATCATTTCAACCTATTTGAACTACTTGGGATAGAGGCAATTGCTACGCTTTGGCTAATCTAAGTAATCCTCAACTCCAGACTGACCCAACTAAAATTTACGGTATTCTGTTCTCTTTTTCTTCTAAGGGGAATGGAAAATTCTTGTATCTCTGGCTTTACTTTAAAAACTTGTCTGAGTAATACTTATTTTCCTAAGACTATTTGTAATAGTGGTGCTATGGAGCCTTAATTACGGATCAGGATAATAACTAACCCATTCCTTATGCAGAACATTGCGTAAGTACCTCAGTGCTTAGACCAAAGCTCGTCTAAAACAATCAAGATGCCCCTTTTCTCATTGAGAAAAAAAGGAAGAAAGCTCAGGTAATGCTGTCCAGTGTGAGGAAAATGTCACAAGTCTGTAATCACACCTTGGGACTTGATAGGTGACAAGCAGACTAGAAAAGCTAGCTGAGGTTCACAGGAAGCTACTGAATTTTTATCTCTAGACTGACAAGTCTTCTTGCAGCTTCCTTATGTTCAGCACCAAGGCAGAACAACCACGTTGTTCATTTATAGTGATGATAATAACAGTAAAGGGTGGGTAGCCCCTTTTTTAAAGGGATACTAGAAAGGTTAATGTCTTGAAAATGGTGTATGAGGAAGCTGGTGATCATCTTTCTCCTTCCTAATCTGATGATTAGTAAACTGTTTTTCATGGCTATTTTTATTTCCTATGGAAACAAGGCTTCTGCGACTACAGCCTTAATTTGTCTCCCAAATAACGTGGCAGAACTCAACTAGCTTGCTCAAACTTCAAAAAGAGCAGCAGCAGTCTTGGACATAACTGAGTCAGTTACTACTCTGCACAGAAGTATCTCTGTAAAGGAGAAAGATCCCAAAACATTCCCAAAAGACTGAAACATGGCATCGTACTCTTCTTGCACATTAATGAACCTACAGAGGTCTTACAAAACTGAACACAAAATCTTAAGTTACGTGTACAGGCAAGACATGCAGTAGATAATCTATTTCTGTACAGGACTTCAAAAGAAACGGGGTTTGTGGAAAGGCCAGAACTTGGTATGTTCTGATATTCCAGTTGGAGGATGACAGACAATTTGACCTGGTCATTTGTTTGTTGATGGTCCATGCTATGTTAAAAGTGCCACTCTAACGTGCAGGTGGGTACAGCGAGGGGTT
The DNA here is from genome assembly GCA_033439905.1 of Ceryle rudis. NCBI lineage: Eukaryota > Metazoa > Chordata > Aves > Coraciiformes > Cerylidae > Ceryle > Ceryle rudis. Next base: position 51,370 of record JAAGNO010001182.1, read on the forward strand.
TAAGCTCATCTCTCTGCAATTCTTTAGCTACAAATGTAACTAATACTGTGCTTTCTGAAAATTCAGACAGTTTGTGTGTCAGTGTATCTTAAAGACAGCTCAGCCATCCTGCAGTTGGAATTGTCTGGAATGCAACTGGAGTTGTCTTCCTCCAGCTTATTTTTCTATAACTTCATTTATTTTTAAAGCACTAGTAATATTTTTTTTTTTCTTCTACAAGATGAAATTAAGTCTGTGATCACGCCACCCAGAGACACATTTTAAAGATCACTCTATCTCCTCCCTCCCCATATTAAAAAAAAAACCAACCCAGAGTAAATATGTAAGCCAGTAAGGAAGCTGGTAAATATGGAAGCCAGTAAGACTGAGAACCCTAAAGACTTCTCTAAGTGTGGCTATTTTAATCTTTCTTGGCAAGCATAAAAAAATGGCCAAACATTTTCTTCATTTCATACCAAGTGCATTCCATATGTGAGATTACAACAGAGCTGAATATTAAATTGCTGCCCCCATTGCTTGGGGAACTTAGAACTAATCAGATGGAATTTTATCACTTCTCCTGAAAAATATTTACTTTATGTTGGAGTACTTTACCATGTGGTCAAATCTTGAGTTTTTAAAGAGGTTTTAAATTGTCTTGGGGTATCACTACAGTGCTTATCTAGAGACAGGATATAAAAAATGCTTATTCTTGTGAGGAAACTTTTCTTACTGCCACTAAAAGCTTTGCTATTAAATCTGCTAGTTCTTAGCTTCACTACTGTACAGTTTGACTTAAATGTGGTAAAATTTTTGTTCTGATTTCTGAACTACTGGAAAACTAGGTTACAAAAAGTGAATAGTGGTGATAGGTTATTTGAAAATTATACTCAATCTACATGAAAAGTTAGACACAGAAACTTCAGAATCTAGTTTCTAACATGACAAGAAGGGGTTACGCAGGGAGTGTGACAGGTCAGGTACTACCAGAAGCAAGGCATTATGCTTGCTCTGAATTCTTAGCTCTTCTACTCTCAGTGGCACGACCAGAAGTTATGTAACACTGAGTGAATACTTCATATTTTCCACGTCTTTCAGAGTCGTTCCAGTTTTCTTTTGATTGCTATCTATGAGGGGAAGCTCGAAGCTTTGATATAAATTAATAAAACTTTATGGCTTTTTCCATTACTACTAATTAACGTGCCAACATTTGATGCTTTTTTGGACAGTGAACTTTCACAGAAGATACTTAAATCTTTCAAATCCACAGTACAAAAACCCTGCATCATTTACTGAAGATGAAAGAAATAGCTAGGCAGCTTCTTTCAAAGTACACGTCATCAGTGCCATGAAAAAAAAAAAAAAAGCCTACAGTTTCAGAACACTGTAGAAAAGATTCAAATGTAGCAAGATACAAAGATTTCATAAAAGTTTAAAACCAGACAGCAGGAAGACAACCATTTATTTCTTTACTTTGTTCTGACAAATCTTGAAAGACAGACAAAGCTGTGAATGCTACTCTTTGTTGATGCTTCAGATACTGATGTAATAGTTAGAAATGTTCCTGAGAGGAAACTGAAGTTTATACAAGCAGTTGAAACTAGAGGTGATCTAAGGCTGTGGGAGGAAAAGAGTAGGTGTTACTTGCCTATTACAAGCTGATATACATACATTTATGTCACTGTATGCTTCAGGCTAGAAGCCTTGGGTTAAACTCCGTCCCTCTGGCAACTTCACACCCAGTTCCTGCATCTTGTTCTACTCAGGTAGGACTTTGCTCTTTGGGACCTCTTACAGTGTAAAACCCCTCCCTCCATCTGTAGTATAAGAACAGCAATCATCACTGGTTTTATATGGAATCCTGGAAACAAATGAAGTTATCTTGGCCAATTTTAATGATCTCTGTGTCCCTTGAACTTACTCTATGTGCCAGTAGCATGTTAATTTTGAGTGATGATGTTAACCAGTATTTCACACCCTAAGTGATATCATATGGACTTTCAGTTGTCCTTTTATACAAATCTTTTCCAAATTACACAGTACACACTGTACACTAAGGGCTGCACATACGCCAAATCTCCAGTTTAAGAGTTCAGCTGTCTCTATTGTGGCTACTCTGGAAAAATACAGTAACAGTATCTCAAGGCAGGGTTTAAGCACACCGCAGAGCTTTTTACAAGTCAGCAGGACTAACAAACAGAAAACATAGTAAGTTAAAAAGCGAGTATAAGAGATAAAATTTTCAAAGTTACCCATCATGTCATAACAGCTCACACTTCCTAGGCCTGATGAAACTTTTGACTAAAGCTTCAGGCTTTATGCCCCCAGAGCAGGGGTCAAATGTTTAGCAAGCAGCACACTAAATTTAAAAGCACCGGTAAGCATTTGAGGTAACTGCTCTCTGGTCCGAAGTTTTAACCATAGAAGTATGTAGTTGTCAGAGTGAATAACCTGATCATAGGAACTCTGCATGTCAACAAACCCCAAGATTTATGTACCTATAAAAGTGCAGCAAAATAGGTTACGTGTCACTGCTTTCCAAGGTAACTAAAGTACAGGGCTATATACAGCAAGGGAAATAGCCAGGTCTTCAAAATAGTATAGGAAGAGGTCCCACAAATACTTATTTTACTAAAGTGAACAGAAAAATAAGTAAAGCCATAAGTTTTAGATTTTAATATTCTTCACAAGAAGAAATACTGTGTAGCCCATAGCCTTGCTTAAAGTTACACAAAATGACTAGTTTTTCAGTTAAAAAAAAAGATCAAGTAGAGAAAACTTACTGGATTTCTAATAAGTATGGGACTGTATTAATCTCATACTGAATTTAATCCACATCTAGCCAGGGGGTTAATAATATTTTTCATTTTCTACATTTAGGTCATAAACTACTGAAAGCAAATAAAGATAACTAAGGGAAAACTTCAGCTTTTAAGACCTAAAGCTGTATAGTTTAAATTTTAAGCAGCAGTTTGTTTCTATATCAAGTTTTCAATTTTTACTGCTTTGGAACTATTTGAAACAATTTTTATGGTTACAGCAGTGCTTACAAGCATCCTTTACACTGAAATAAGTGCTACCCTCAGGAGTGATATGTCTTGCAGGGGCCAAAGATACCAATACCAATACTACTTTATCGTTTGCTTGGTGCTAGTTTGCAATGAGATCTTTCTCCTCCCCTTTTTAAGGCTTTATGATGGTATGGGGAAAGATGAAAGCATAATTATCTCCTGGTATGAAGGCAGAAGCTCGCAGAAGCCCTTACTCTCCAGAAGTAGGAGTGAGGCAGACAGCATGGCCAGTTACAAATTATTCTCTAGAATTCCAGCTACTGGCACCTGAGCTGCCCCAGTGTGTCCATCATTTGCTGTTCCAGAACACAGTTCTGAATCTCACATTTAAAATTTATGCAGCAAAATGTCCTGGACAAAAAAAAAAAAAAAAGTGTTAAGAGCTTACTGGTTATGTGAATGACTCAGTAAAAGGCACAGAACAGTAAGTAGTCTCCTCAGGAGTAGGAAGAAAGGTTTTCTAGTTTTCTTTTTTAAATTATACAACTGAGTTAAAACTTTCTGGTTAAAATTCTATGGTGTAAATAATTACTGTACATATCTAATCTTCAACTTCAGAGGTGAGGGAGAGTAACAAGGACATAATCAGTATTTTTATGCAGAACACTTCTAGTTGTCTGCCTACCAAGTGGTTATTTAGTTATAGAATAAATAATTGGCGTATCTTTTAAGATGAGGCAAAGAACCCAAGAGAGTGGTAAAATAGAAGGTTTTGATTTTTACTGGAAGTGGATGAGAAAAGGAAGTGACAGGATCCCAAGTTTATTGCCAGGCAGAGCTTCTTGCCATTTGAGGTACCAACCAAATGACCTTTCATTGTAAGGACAAATTAAATTTACCTGTTAACTTGATCTGTGTTGACCAGGACTGCCTGCAAAAGCAAATGTCAGAGTAGGTGTATTTGTGCATGAGAAACCCAAAGGTAAAGGAATTATAAAAATCCAGTTGAAAACCAAAGGGGAAAGTACTTCAAAAACTGAAAGCCGCCAATAAGTATGGCCTAGTATTTGAAAATGTATTTTTTCTGTCATTACCGACTGTTGTACAGAAAGGCAGAGCAGGCCCTGTGTTAACACTAATACTGAAAGGTCTCACTATACCCCACTACACTACTTAGCATAAACATTTTGCAGTTGTATCCATTTTGCTTCATATTCAATAGTACTTTTTTTTTTTTTTATGTGTAGCATAATCGATAACTTGCCAGCATTTCACTGTTTGTATATCAAAATTTAGGCTACAATATTTAAAGGAGGAGGGGATGAGCATTAATCCAAAATTCCTGGCACTCTTCCCATAGGCACCAGTTTAAACTCTGAAGTAAGAGCAAGCTATGCCTCAAAGTTTCCAAATCATCTTACAAGTAAGATGCCTGTAGTCATGCATGGCGTTTGTTGCCAGATCAGCAGGCTGGAAGAACTAAATAATTTACTCCCTGTCTGTCTAGTATGATTTTGTGACAGCCTGCAAACTCTTCAAGAAGTAAATGCTACCATCTCTTCCCTCGGAGCGCACGAACAACTCAGATGTATGCCCGCCCTCGGACTGAATACTGGTTCCCTCTCATTCTCTGTGGCCGTGCTACTGCAATGCTCTCACCCAGTCAGATCGTTTGTGCAGGTTTTCTCACATTTCTTATTCTTACTTCTTCATAATCACAGTTTTCTGGCTAATAACCCTGATTCTCTGTAGTCATCAGCTTCCACTTTCAACTGTAGCACCTTCTGGTCCTGCCACCATACATTATACTTCTTGACACGGGGTTCCTTTCCGTGAGGCTGTATATTGCTGACGAGTTTGCGTTTCTTCGCAGAACACGGTTTCAGTAATAATCCTACATTATATTTGAAACCATTGCTATTTTAATTTGAAAAAGCACAGGGATGCAAAGTTTCTTCTCGGCTAAAACAGTGTTGATCTAACCCCGTGCACAAAAGCCTGATACTCCCCGAGGAGAACATTATCCTTGCTTTGCAACTCACCCCAGTATGACTGGCTTGAGCTTTGGTGTGGCACAGCAAATCTGGGCGGGCTCCAACATCATGAGTAGTGATGTCATCTTAACATGTTGAGCACCACACTGAAAATATTGGTAACGTGCTGTACTGACTGACAGACTTCAGTGATACCTAGTAGCTCTTGTTTTGTGGGGGGAAAAGAGTATAATCTAAGGGAACAATCTGGTGCATAAACAGCAGACCCCCCAAAAATCTGAAAACAACCTTGTTTTCCTAGTAGTAACCCAGGAATCATCTCCTCAGACTACTTCTACTGTAACTCTGGTGGATCAGTAGTTCCCAAAGGCTAGATAGAGCCTGCAAAGAAACTTTCAGGTTCACTTTTTTCCTCCCCAGCAGAACAGCTTTTGAAATACATCACATTACAAGCAAACTGTATTGTTATTCTCTAGCTCTTCCTCAGTGCCCAACTGCATTGACAAGTCTTCCAACCTCACCTGGCAAATAAGGCCACAAAATCTGATTATTTTAGTCTGTGTCTCTCCACACCTTTTTTCTTCTCTTCAACCCCCCTTCACTTAACAAAACCAGAGGAATTATGTTTTATGGCAGCAAGCAGCAAAGGAGTAACTCAGTCATATCTCTCTCAAAAAAAAAAAAAAAAAAAAAAAAAGTTATCTAAAGAAAACTGAAGTCTGTCAATGTGAGCCTTGTTAAATGTTACTCCGAATGTACATTCCCTCTGCCTCTCCAGCACAGGCACAGTCCATGAGGCATTTTCTCATCACTTTTTTCAAAGGTAGGCCTCAAGACTGCTGCTTTCCTACCTCTTTTGCCCCCACCCAATAAGCTCAGACACTTGACTGCTCACTGCCACCTGTGATCCCAGGCGTAGACTTGACTGAAAAGTGAACCAGATGACACGGCAGGTCCCAAGGTAACAGGCATTTCCCAGGTAGTATTGCTCAGTGTTTCCCACTGACTGCTCTAATCCTATTTCGTCGCCTGACAGCCTGCTACAGTTTAATGCCATAAACTCACATTAGCTGAAAAGGCTGAGGTGCCTGTGAAGTATTCATAAGGAAAATACAGATTTCTCTCATTCTTACCGCCCTTAATTCTTACCACCACTTACTTAATCTCAAACAAAATGATTAAATCCGTGGGGTTTGTAATTTAGGTGAAAGGTGTGATTTCTTGTAAGTTCCTTAGCTTCTACTAGCCAGCAAAGCCTGCCTAGATTGATCTTTCATCCAGGTACTAGACCAAATTCTCTGAATTCACACATCCCATATTTTTCTGGTTCAGGTAATTTTTCCCCATATCCCATTTTCTTAACAGAAGCACAAGAAATACAGATACCCTATGATTTAAAAGATCTTGCCTACCAGCTGCTTTATACTATTGTTTTGCTTTACCACCACAAAAAAAACCCCAAACAAACAACCCCCCAAAAAAGCACAAAACCAAAACACAGAACAAACCATGGAAGCATGAATTCGGCACAAAGAACGAAACATAATAATCTGCTTCTGTTGCTCTCTGCCCTCCACCTCACCCCCTCCCTTCCCAGGTATATCTTTGACCAGTTAAAAGTTCAGTAGGTGATGCATGATGTTGATTATATTGCAGGAAACCTCCAAAAATAATTTGAATATGGCCACCTAGGCAAATTGTGCTTTAACAACATAAAAAGAGTTACAAGAATATGATTGACAATGAATGGGATATGAAAAAAAAAGTGATGACTGTAAACATATTAGAAATTATCTACCTACTTTTGTAATAAAAGCCACCTTTAAAAGCCTACCATTGAAATTTAGAAATTTACTGAAGAAAGTCTAAGAAAAGTAAGACAGAGTATTTGAAATGTACATGGCTCCTATAGGTAGTTCTGTATAATCATAAAATCTGCATAGCAAACAGATGGACAGGTATTTAAAAAAAATATATATATGAACTTTTAGCTGAGCTTTTTATTTAATGAAAATGTAGCTTAAGTCATGTTAAAATTGAGCCAAAAGTCTGCTATACTCAAGTTTAAAACAACTACAAAAGTACTACTGCTAAAGTAGGAGACAGTCAAACTACTACATAAGAGGTTCCAGTTAAACACATTTCAGCAATCGGGCACACGCAGAAAGAAGTTAGCCCTGCTAGGGGTTGGTAGAGCATCTGCATATACCCTGCATCCAGAACCCAGGATACCACGAAGTAAGCTGTAGTCTCAGTCCACTGCACAGCTGAATGCCCCGTAGGTTTGAAATAGAGGAGCAGCAGTGTGTGTGGGCAATGCTGCACTGCAAGTGACCTGGGAGAGGTCCCAATCCTCAAGTGTTTAAGGTTCCATTATTCTTCTGTAGAACAAAATGTTCAGGTGCCCTGAACTCTTTGTTAGTTATGCTTTGTTTCAATTCTTTTCCATCTATTCAAAGAGCAGTTCTTTATCTCTGATGTTTAATCTCACAGGTATTTTGTTAATTACTTTCTTAATTAAAACCTGCTAGATTCTTTCATATAAAAGTACCTTTCCATATCACAAACATTTTCATAGCATTTATTAATGTTACGGATGCTATCACGACAGACTGTAGTAGAAAGGCTTTATTTTCTTAGAAAGATACTTCTTTTTATTGGGGCATGATTAAAACAATGATATCAGCAAGGTAAGGGAACAGCTTCTTGCCCATGTAGTGTTAGGAAGTTAACCAAAGCAGTGGCAGCTCAGGCTGGTCAGGCAGTGGGAAACTCAACAGGAGCTGCAGTACAGGTCCTGTTCCAGCACATCCTTCTGCTTGGTGTGTACTGGCCTTAGCTCTGACTTGTGCTCTGTCCATGCTTTGTCCAGCAGAGAAATGTTCTGTTGGGGCCCATGTCAGCAAGGAAGCAGGAGGTGGCTTTCACCATGAACATGTGAACATCACCAAATCTCCTCCCAAATACATCTGTTACGCCTTCTCTTTTGCTGCGAAGGCTTCTAGAATTTAGTCAATTGATTAGGGACAACAGAAAAATACTTTTCAATTAAATTACTCTCATTCAGAATACCAGGAATACTAAGATAATGCTCTCCGTCTATAAATAAGAGGCTATATGTAGCAGTGAAAGTATCAACAGGAAAGCAATATAACAGGAGATCTTTCTTAGCAGGAAAGCAAAGTAAGGTTTTTATAGTAGTAAAGTCTGGTTTTGCCCTCAGAAGAGCCATGGTCCAAACATGCAAAGCAGGGTAGGAAGATTTGTTTAGAATCCATCTATAATTCAACCAGCTAGGACTTGCAGTAGATCAGAAGCCACCTTCATGAAAGCACTTCAGACAGCAAGGAAGTGCAGAAATACTTAGGTTTTGCCCAAATCTAGCAAAAAACCTGGTGTTCAAGTCCTGCAGGGTGTATGCCCCAGCCAAGAAGTTTCACTTTACCTCTTAAGGATTGATTAGTCTGCAACCAAAGAGATGTTGGCCTAAATAAAGTCCTCATGAAAAACCCTGCTAAGACCCCAGAAGAGCAGGTCAAGACTTGGAAGGAAAGCAGCAAAGGCACTGAACAGTTAAAAGTCAGGTTTCCAGGAGGGAGCAAGGATCAGTGACCACAGCAAGTTCAGACTCTTAAGGCTTAAAGCACTCTTGGCCCAGCCGCTGGGACTAAGGCAATTTGGTGAGAGTCCAAAGAGGGCACTAGACCGTAGCTGTGACAGCAGCACTTTGTGCCTCGCCGTGATGATCTTCTCTTACTGCCAGCTCCTCCAGTGTGACTAATGCCTTCAAGTCTTTGTAATTTATACATCCAGAATTTTATCTGTTTCAGGTAAGAGCTGGTTTTATATAAGCAACAAGAAGTTTAATATGTCTCCCCTCCTAATATCTACTGAGCTCTGCACTGGTTTATGGAGGGGGGAAAGGGAAGAAAAAAAAAGTTTGAGGGGGTGGTTTGGTTTTTCTTTTAAAAGAAAAAAACCCCAAACATAGAACCACCCACCTGAAGAAAGTCAAACCTGTTTTTGAGAAAAACACTGTAATTCAGGCCCTCTAAAGAGAAACAAGATAAATTACTCTGAGGCATCACTGCAAACCCAAAAATATTTACCCCAAAGAGAGCATTTGCTGCTGAATATAGCCATGTAAGTCAACAGTTGTTTAGAATCAGATACTTAACAAAAAGCATTTTTAAGCAAAAGAGTCCCTCTTAAAGAAAAAAAAAGGATTTTCACATGATCTCACTTAGAAAAAATCTGTTTCAAATTGCCCTACGTGTCCTGGCCTCGAGCCCGTTTTTACTGAAGGCCTTTCCTGTACAGTTCCACAGGGGATGGGAATCTCTACAAAGTTTGCCTTAAAAGGATGTGTCAGATGCACAGTGTATACGGTGTTACATAGCTACGGAAGCTAACAATTCTGAGTACAAAGAAGTTTCTATCCTTTATTCTCCAAAGCAAATTAGAAATTATACGGAGGCAAGAAAAAGCCTCCAAATTAATGTCCTTAAAAAAAAAAAGTGAGAAAAAAAAAGTGTCACTGATATGCCATTCTCCAAAACAATGCATGCATGCATCCATCTTAAGAGTATTGACTCAGCAACTGGAATAGAATAGGTACTTTTCTCTAAATTTTAAACTAAGTACAGCTCTGAAGTCACAGAAAAAGCACATTCGTTTGTACATTTTAGACAAGCAACAATTACTGTAAGGCAAATTAAACTTTGTATTTTCTGAGACTACTGATCCCATTTAATCATCATGACTCTGTCAAACTATTTGCTTTCTTCAGAGATGTTTTGGCCATAGGAGATGAACTCTGAGCTTGCATGTAAAGGATGCTAAGACTTAATATGTTATCCCACACCCTTAAACATAAAACTTGCTAAGATCAATGTTCTTCTATCACCACTAGAAGGTTTAGCAAAAGTTTCTTAATCCGGCAGGAAAAGGGTCACTATGATACATATTATAAATTCACAAAAAGTGCTTGAAATTTGAAAGTAGACACAGCGTGATTCCTAAGTTTTATCATGAGAAAAACTTACAGCAAACATCCTCACTCTTAATTTACTTAGGCACCATACTTTGCTAGCGGCAGCACCTGTGGTTTCTGTCTGTGCTGCACAGGAGCAGACTGGTCTAGTGCTCCACCTCTGCTTTGATGTTCATAAGGCAGCGGCAGCTAATCCTTGCTAGGCCATGCCATTCATCACCTTCCTCCTAGAAAAATGGTGTAAGCCAAGAGACGGAACTGGAAGTTGCATCCCTCACAAAGGGCTTAACACAGGGCAGCGATAGCCATCTCACAGTTGGAGAATGGCTGTGCACTATTCCAGCTGACAGTTCTGAGACACACGAGGACTTTGAAAGACAACTGCCAACTTTGCAACAACATGTCAAGGTTTACTGGGGATTTAAACCATTGAGAAGAAGAAATTAACTCCTGTATCAGTGGATTCTACAGCAACAACTGCCAGATGTCACTACGGTAGCCACTTTCATGTGTTCATCTCACCTGCTCAGGGGCTACTGACCAGCAAAACAGCATATAGGGTAGGTCCACCTAGTGGGGTTGTGCGAGGGCTCTCAAAGGCAAGTCTCCTTGTTCATGGGCTTGGTCTGGTGTGCAGAATGGGCAACATTTGGCTGGCAAACACAGGAGGCTTTAAGCAGATGGCAGGGGTGCCAACATCCAAGTTTCTGGCAAGGCAAGTGCTCCCATGGCAAGTTACTTGCTTCTGCTTACCATAAAGAGAAATGTATCAAAGGTATGAACTCAAAGCTACACAGGTTTCATCACCATCAGCTTGTACTTGTTAGCAGGTCTAATTACTGCTGTAGCATTAATACTTCTATTGAAGTAGCCACAGAATTGGAAACCTGTACCTGATACATGCTCCAGAGACCTGTCCTGAGATAGTAACAGAGAAGGAGGAGAATGGATTAGACACATCAAGGCATACAGAGCAGACACGCTGAGGTAGACAGTGAAGGATGAAGATGAAGGCACTGCCATTAAGATTCTCCACTGCTGCAGTATCTTCCTTCTTTGAAACAAAAAACCTAACCAAAACATGTAGCTATTAGTTAGGGCTACTGCATTAATACCACCTCTCAATCAATATGAGAGCTCTTCACACAAAGGATCTTACACTAGGAGAATACAAATTAATAGCTTCCTACAGCTTAATAAAGCCAATGTTTGACTGGGTTTCTTTAAAAATATCCTCTGCAAATTTTCTAACTAAAGGCTATACTCATGTTTCAGCAGTTGAGGTGGCAAACGTTATCAGAAGCGTAAGAGGCTTCTGCCCAGCAAGGGAACAGCGCATGATTTGGAAGTGGAGGGAAGCATGCAGCAGGACCATTTTCTAGGACCATTTTCTAGGAAGCATTGTTGCACCCAAGTTACTGAAATTTAATATTGTCAGTCAAGGTAAAACTAAGCATCAGGAAGAAGTAACCAGCAGGGATATCATAAATAAGTTGGAGAATTCTCATAATTTGATAGCTGATACTTGAAAAAAAAAACCAACAAAAACATCTTAAAACTGACAAAATACAAGTTTTCATTGTTTATATCACTAATGTGTTTTAAGTGATACATGTAGTTATTGTGCCAGACATTGATTAATTGTAAGTTTAGTTATGGAATTATTCCACTGCCATATTTATGTTTTGTGGACAATTTTACTGTTGACTCAATTATCAAAATCGTACCATTAAGAACTATTATGTTGAATGCATTCTGTGCATCTTGTTGATAGATTTCTTGACTAAACCTATAGCAGAAGTTTTTGCCCAGCATTTCATTCATCTCCATGTACTCCAATTATAAAGTGGGATTGGGAACAGCTATTAAAAAAAATAAATAGGGTGCTTGAAGACGAACATATTGAGAGATTTCTGGAAGACAATAACTATATAAGACAAAGTTATGAAGTTGTTCATTTGAACAGTGGATCTGTTCCTAAAACCTGGATCCAGCTGGAAAAAATTTCACAGTTCTTTGGAAAAAATACAGAAATGAGGCACAAGGAGAAAATTTTCAGGGCTTTGCACATTGGAACTGGTATTTAGCTACTAAATGTTAACTTCAAGAATTACAACCAACTATCGGAAACCATGAATTAATTGGAGTACAATCAAGTTCAGTGCTTGATCTTGTAACGTCCTTCTGCTATTTCCTCTGAACTTCCCTTTGTAAAATCTCAGTGTATATGTTTCTACTATAATATTGCTGACAGCATGAACACTTTGGACCTTTAATTTATTCTCCATACAACAAACTAAAGATCTGTATCATGGACAAGGTCGTACAGGCTGGTTTTATTTTAAACTAAATGCCTGCATTTAATTAAAAATTTCTAAATTAAAGATATGACTTATTTAGAAGCTAGACATAATCTATGTACAAGAGGAATATAGAGATCCTATACTGTCAGTTTTCACAGAAGATATCTACCCACGCTCTCAAAGTGTAAGTTTTCATTACCTTTATCCAATATAGTGTCCAGTTTTATTAATGTTGTCTGAAATTATGGAATAAAATACATGTTATCAGCAGCAAACATTCTTACTAAGGTTCATAAAATTCAGTGAGCAAGCCTAAAGGTTTGCTGAAGGAAAATAATCTACAGGAGGTATGGAAGGGTAAAACAAGTATATAGTAGGAACAGTTACATTTTAAGAAGGAAAAGGGTATTATTACTGTTTTGAAAGGAGGGGTAAGAAAGAGGAAGGAGAGGGCTTAACAATCCAACTACAGGCAGACGAAACTTCATCTAGCTATTAAATTGCTAATTAAAAAAATCTGAAAGTTAATGATTCTAATCTGGTTCCCAGTTAAAAATATTCATAAAAGAGTAATTTCTGGACAAAGCAATCAAATCTGTTTATTTGGCCTGTAGCAAGTGAAATACAGTACAAGAATTTTCTCCTCAGCAGTTTCAGGAGGAACACCATAATCATACCGAGGACCGGTTAGCATTATTCACCACAGATTTCAATTCTTTTTCATTAGCCTGTATTTGCCTTCGAGAAGGCAAGCAGGAGGTACTACTGTCCTCCTGCACACTTGCAAAATAGGAGATACTTTGTTTAAAGGTTTCATTTGCCTAACAGCTTCCAGTTTGAAAAAGTTTGTTGCCCTTCCTTTTCCATGCTGCTAGCGCTTGACCTGTCAGGGTGGTAGCTGCTGGGAGAGCCTAACTCACCTCACTTACTCTGCTGTCTTCATAAAGTCTGGAAAATGGTACTGACCAGTACCAGCTTCCTCGCGGAAGGATGGCTTGGAAGGAAGGTCAGAGACACAAGATAGGCAAATGCTATGCAAAGGTTAACTCCCCACACAGACCGTATTTCTGCCCATCCTTCCTTTCACATGGAGGTGAAGCTGGCAGAGTGTCAAACGTGAGAGAAGGGAGAAGAAAAATGCCTGTCCAATACAAATACCATTTCCATGGGAAGGGTGGAGTCACTAGGAAGCAGCTGAATGAACTGGAACCTCTTCTCCTGCCAGCGGTTCCTGTTTTCTGCACTCCTCATGCAGCAAGGCAAGGGAGCAAAAGCTGCTGCTAATTTCTTACCTTGTTGTAAATCAGAGAAAAATATAACATCAGCTTTATCTAACTGCATCACCATCTCAAGCTATGCTAACCTCAGGTACTGCAGAAACTCTCCCACTGCTCAAGAACTAAAGTATTTCTTGGCTGAAGAAGAAACTATCCATTTCAGTCAGCTCCTCACTGAATATTTGTTTTGGATCAAATATCTTCTGTGATATCAAGTAAACACGAATTAGCTTCAAAGAGATTACACTAGTTTGACTACCTACACATTTCTCATGCAGGCAAGTTTCCTTACAGCTGGGAACCAGTACACAATTTTGATCCTTGCTTTGTAGGAAGGAGGAAAATAGATCCATAACAGACAACAGACATTGGTGTGAACTAAGGTGAGGAGGGTGGACAAGAGAAGGGTGGACCCTCAAAAGAAAAAGGACAGAAGGACCCTAAACACAAAGCTAAACAAAAATTTAAGTAAGCTTACAGATGGAATCTTGAACATCACTCAACAAAATTCTTACAAAGCGTCAGGATTCATCTGTTCAAATACCATAGCAAACAAAAGGTCTCTCTGAACACTAATACAATGCCAAATGAGAAAATAAAGAATAAAAACCAAAACCGAAACACTTTTCTGTCCAGCACAGCTGGGCCCTCAGGCAGCATAGCTATCAACACATCCATTTTTTGCAGAAAAACACTGCTTGGGGATTAGCACTGAAAATTTCAAACAAATGTATCTAACATTCACCATCATTCAAGCAGGGCGGTACCACAGCTACTTACAAACATTACATCAACACCACATTAAAAAAAACCCAAACCCAAAGAGTTTGCACAAAGGTCAGTGTTTTAGAGACCATGATTAAGATCGGTACCAAAAAAGTGATCCACCAAGAACTGGAAACTAGATCTAGTTCTTCAAATCTTTGAGACAGAAGGATCTGGAAAAAGGGAATTTTTGATCTTTACAGAGATGTTATTCTCTGATCTTCTAGAATTATACAGAGAAGTAGAAACCCATCTAATGCACAGATCCATGCAAGATGCTAGATAGGAGGTACACAAGATATCTGTCTGTAACATAATTGTTTTGAAATTTGATCTCTTACAGCAGAGGCAACATTCTCAGAGTTCAAAGCTACATCTGTAGTGGAGAAAGCGAGTGAAGTAACAGACACTAGGCAAGGCAAAACAGAAGGCCCTTCACATATAAGGGCATGAAATACACCAGTTTGAAACCCTCTGTTAATTCACAGGCTTGAAATAGTTCCTCGGGAAGCCCTAAAGAAGCTGATGACAAAAAACTGGAAGAGGGGAGAGGTTCTTCCCATCTTATCCCCACAGAGGCATCACTGTTAAGCCTACACAGTTCTGTCCGTACTTTTTTTTTGGAAGTAGAACATTTACTTTCTTCCCAGTTCACATGCAGGAATGCACAACGTACATTTTTTTTTATTGTATTTTTCTTAGATTATAACACTAAGTTTAGACATGGGAAGCAATTGCTCTGGAAGACATTTGGTTCCATGATGTCATCAAAGTTTGTGGCAGAACCCTACAACCATCCTGAGAAAGCTAATAAAAAGTTTCCAACATACTAACTTAGACCTTCTGCATAGATTGTAGTGTTTGAAGGGAACTACTTTTCTCCCTTCTACTCAGCCACAAGCAAAACAGGATTTGGGGATGTGCTGAAGCCTGACACCAGACATGCGTGTGAAATAACCAGTTATTAAATAACACATTCAGCATTTAAGCCTGTAAATAAAGACACAAAAAGCACCAACTTTGTCCTAGCTGTCTATTGGTGCAATTTTTATTACAAACGTTTCTCCTCTTTCCAGGTAATTGTTCGCTGCAAGGTAACAGCCCGTGGAACAGGACACTAACACAAACCCCTTTTGTTCCACAGAATGTGAGAAAATTCAAAGACGAGTCAGAGCGACTCAGTACCGCGACGCACAAAAGGCGCGCACCTCGCCGGTAGCGAAGCCTCGGCTGCTGTCAGCGAGGACTTTTCCTCTGTTTCCAGCCACAGCACCGGGTGCTCTGACAAGCCCCTATAGCGGCAGCCACCGCTCAGTGCTCTCCCTGCTGGAGGCGCTCTCGGCAGGGAGCGGATCCCCGGGCCGGAGACGCCGAGCGCCCGCTGCCCCCGGGGCGCGGGGCCTTTGTGTGCCCCCGCCGGGCCGGGCGGGGCGGAATGAATGGAGA